>WBMV01004632.1:188845-240273 GCA_013396655.1 Campylorhamphus procurvoides
GAGAGGAGAGAGAGAGGAAAGAGAGAGGAAAGAGAGAGGAAAGAGAGAGGAAAGAGAGATGAAGGAAGGAAGATTACCAGTCCTGGTTTCAGTGTTGATTAAGCTGATGGTGTGTTCAGTGTCTTGGGGGCATGCCAGCAAGACTTTGTGAGGGTACCTTTTTATAGATAAGGTTTTCTCACCTTGGTGTTAAGTTTCTCCCTTTCTATGCAAATTAGTTATCATGAGCAGTTTGTTCTTCTAGACCTTTCTGGAAATGGGCCAGACAGTTTTGAGTGTTTTTGGTGGTCTTGTTTACCCCTATGGGGTTGACCTTTGGTCAGCAGTCCATGCTGAAGCATTAGCTTCTGGGCTTCTGAAATCAGTGATGTCCAAAACTGGTAGCTGCAAACAGTGGCACTGCAGGCAGAAACATGAACTTCTGCCTGACCTCCAAAGGTAGCCTTTGACCAGACTGCTAGAACTCATACACTGTAGGTACTGCTGAATGACAGAATAATTTGGGTAGAGACATGTGCAGTCTACCGCACTTTAATTATGTTACTGAGTTGACTGCCTTGGTGTGCCTGCAGTAGACTATCTCTCTGACACTGTTGACAATGGTATTGAAGCATTTGCCTTTCTTATAAATGTAGTCAAACTCGATTGAAGAATGTCTCTTTTTATGTACTAGTATATTATGGCATATAGTTTATCCCTTCTGAGTCTGCAGTTTAAGGATAAATGCAAAAGGCAGATAACTCACTATCATATCCACAGCAGAACATTTTCTCTACATATCCCTGATAAAATTTGAATTCAGTTAATTTACTTTTGCGTAAGCTTTGCCCTTCATTTAATATTCTTTGTGGTATGAATTATTACTGACATTTAAGGAACCCCATTTTATAGCTGTGATCAAAATGGAATGCAGGTAAATAAAAAGTGACATTATACATAACACAATATAAACGGCTATAAAAAATGCAAATTGTCGTAGCACATCCATGCTTATATTTAAGGCCACTGAAAGTATGAGAACACCCCATGAAATAAGAATGAATGCCTACTTGCTTGTGGTAAGATAGAACAGGAAAAAGAAATTAAGCTATAAATCTTTGATCTGATCCTGAATACCAGTCTCTGATCTTGAGCATGGCACTCACCCTTAAGTCTGTATCAAGACATGTATTAATAAAAAAATTCTGGGAAAAAATCCAAAACCAAACAACAACAACAACAAAAACCAATAACAGATGAATATTTTTGACAGGAAGGAATTTATAGTGTGAAGTAAAAAATAAGCAAACTTACTCTTGAAATGCTATATGAACCCATATCTTTATAAAATGGAAGAGAACTTGTAGTTTGATGAGTTTTCTTGGTCATTCATATCCCAGTAAAATACATCGCAAAATGTTAGAGGTTTAGATGGGACACTGTATGCCAAACCTAATGCTATACTGAAAACTAATACGAGCCTGACAGGAAGTCATTTTCTTTCAGAACTAAGTGAAGATTTTAGAACTACTATGAATAAAGATGCCTTATTTTTTTATCCCAGACTTAACTCTTAGTTCTGGTGCCTTTTAAGATTGCGTTTGGGTTGGCTTTTTTCCTTAGGAAGAGGGGATTTCTTTAGGTTTCTTCTTCCTAATCATTATCTAAGTTACTATTTTTGTGAGTTAAGAATCAATTACTGGGCCTTTTTATCATACTTTGTGGAAAATGTTTGGGATATTTTCCATTTCAAAAGTATTGAAATGGAAGAAGAAATATGAAGTTGAAAACAACAAAATCGCAGTTAGTCACTACATGAAGAAGAATGAAGATTTAACAACAAGTTTGAATACATCTTTTTTTGAATATCTGTGAAGAACGAATAGAAACTAGATAATTTTGGAAGTCTAAATCAAAGCCAAATTTAATTCTGTGACAGATTTTCACAATATAAATTTCGTTTGTTTGTATTCAAACACCCCTTATATCATTAATGATTTTTAATGATTTCTTTTCCAAAGAAAGTCTTGATTTTCATTTTCTCTCTTTTTTCCCTTCTCTTTTTTTCCCTTCTCTTTTTTTCCCTTCNCTTGCCTTCCCTGCCCTGCCCTTGCCTTCCCTGCCTTGCCCTTGCCTTTCCATTGTCTGTTCTCACTCTTTTACACATACACCTATATACAAAGCACAATTAGTTTCTCAGAGAAGAGCCATTTTCACTTGCTGTTCACGCTTTCTTTTTCTATTAAAAACTCTTTCAATGAAAATGTACCATGCATTATATTATTTTTATATGTTTGCATATCACATATCACACTATTTGGTTTTCCTCCTAAATTTAAGATTTTATCCACACTGGTTATGCAATCAGACTAGTATGTCTTTTTATATAATACTACCTGGGCTGAACTCTTCTAATCATTCTTTTACTGTATAGAACATCCAACTGATTTACAAATGAAATTTACAAATTTTATGGTCATAAACCCCATGGTTTATGGTTTATGGTTATAAACCCCAAAGATGGCATTTTGGGGGAAAAATTATTGGAAAATTCAAAAATAGAAACTGCAAAAAAGTCAGTATGCATAAATTTCTATTTATGCATAGACAGATAGACATGGGTGGATATTTAATTCCAAAAAATGTTTAAAGAATCAGACTGAAGTTCACCCATACATTCTTTAATCATTGAACATTTGTCAAAAGACACTATTAGAAGGGTCATCCTTCACAGCTTTTAATGTCATTGTTCTCCCCTTTTGCTGAAAGTGACTACAACATGGGGCAGAGGACTGTCAGGAGACCCAAAGTCTGATTCATAGGTATCCTGAGTTTCACATGCTGGCATGGAGGTAAGCTGAGATTTCCAAATGAAATGTGTCATCATCCTATACTCTCTTCCAGCTTCAGCAGAGAGGCTTGAATGGGAGAGAAAATTTTTCATACAATATCTGCTTAGAAGAAGCTCTGTTGCCACTAGGAAAAAAAAAGAGGGGAAAAAAAAATTAGGGAACAAAGTTAGGGAAAGCCTTCATTGCTTTCCCTAACCAGAGCTCTGTGTGCATTGTTCCTGAGCAGGTTTCCAAGGAGATTGCATTATAGCCATTAGATGTTTTTAAGAGCCTCTTAGAAAAACATATACTCCTCATGACATAAATACAGAGGAGGCTGCCTTCAAGACTAAATAGTCAGTTAGAGTTTTTCACACTTTTGCTTTTTGTGATTTCATGGTCACTTCTATATGATTTCACATTAATTCTTTTGAACTCCAGTGAGAAAATGAGACTACGTTTGTCTGCAGGGAAAACTGGCACATACAGAGATAAAGTCATCTGAAAACCAAGCTGCCACTGAATCCAAGATGGAACTCAAGGAAGCTAGTTTTCTGTCCAGCCTATCAGACAATGATCCACCCCAGAAGTCCCAAATAAACAAGACAACTGATTTTGATGCCATTTTAGTTTAATCACTGCAGAATTGTGCAGAGATATGAAAGTACCACTTTTATTAGGTTTAGACACATCCCACTGGGAATCCATTACACCTGCAGTTTTTTCTCCAGTTTTTCACATATATTTATTGATTCTATTGATTAAGACATCTGTTTTCTATGAAGCCTTCATTTATTCTCATGGAACACTGTTTAGCTGCTGTTATAGTTCAGACAAAGGGTGGTAGGATAGGAATTAAACTAATACAGATAATATTTTAATACTTGGCCTGATAGCACTAACAATGAATCTCACTTTTAAACAGTTACTGAACTATTTTTCAGTATTTTGACACTGGTAGCTATGAGATTTGTTCTGCATTTGGGGAAAAAATTAAGCTATAAACTGTAAAATATTTTTCACATAGATAATGTGAATTTCTTATACAGATTTTTTCTTTAATTGTTTCAATTAAAAGAATTATTACCTATCAAAGTTATGATTCAGTTTTCCAGATAAATTTTCAGATCAATGAAAATCAACACACTTGTTCATTATACTGTAAACAATTCCAAGAAATTTGGAGTTTTGTTCACATATTAGTTTAAATCCCCCTTCATGAATAAAGGCAGGTTATAAATTTTCATTGAGATGAGAAAGTTTTGAGGAAAACAATTCCAGGTAATTTAAAGAGTAACTGATATAAACATGATAAAATTACAAAATCTTCAAGCTGTGGTCAAGATCAGATTATTTTGCTTGCATACAAAATGTCTTTGCATCCCTATGGTTGAATGTACTTAAGAAACTTTATACATAAATCCTATGTAGAGTAGCAAGTAAAACATCTATTAAAATGTTTTGATTATACTGTTCTGCAGCAGCTTAATACTCAACTTAGAAGCTCTGCTGTCAAAGTGTTGGCTGAAAGACTGGACTTTTATTGTCTGTGGTCATTTAAGACTGTTAGAAATTGCTGCTGTACCAAAGAATTACATTGTTTAAGATAAAGAATACAGCAAGTGCTGCATACCTTTCTTCTCTTTGCAGTGGAAAAAGACTGCAGCAAAATTGCAGTACAAGTACTGCATCATCCTTTATGTTATTTCACTGAAGAGATTACAAAGCTTCAGTTTCTTCAATGACTTATATAATCTAAACCCCTCTGTTTTTATATTATCAAGAGAGATAGACAGGGAAATAAAGCAGTTTGGACAATTTCTACTAGCTCCAAGCAGGTGCAGATTTGTAATACCTGCCAGCTGACTCTCATTTTGCATGTCAAACATTGTATTGAATTTAAGACAGAAGAAGTGGCAGCTATTTGAATTTCATTTAGTTTAGCTGCTTCTGGTTATCCTCTTACTTTTCACCTCTTTGTGGTCTTCACTGCTGCTGATGACATCAAGACGATGCAGAAAAAGAAGGGTCAGTTTTCAAATTTAAATGGCCATTTCAAACAGAAGATTCACATGTGGCTGGACAAAAAGTGCTCAAAACCGTTTTCTTGTCTGAGGAATGAAACCTTTGGGCAGAATTTAGCATCGCTGGGAAATTTCTTAAAGAATTGAGTTCTTCCAGTTTTATGTTTATGCATAGGATTTGCTCCATGTAGCTGTGCAGGCTTACAATATCAGGAAATAAAGAGTATTTTGTGTGAGAATAAAAGGTGTTTATACCTCTCAAGGGCATAGAAAGACTTCTGTGTGTCATGTGCTAATTTTGGGGTTTCTTGCTTCCTGAAGCAGCTGTCCCTTATAGTTGTGATTTGGTAGGAAGACAGAATTTTTCAGCTTCCGCTCAGTTTTGAACTCTGCAGGAATTATAAACCAGAAGTCACTGTCTGTCATATTTGCTGCCACTCACTGCTGTACTCCATCTCCCCTCCCTCCTTCTCTCACTGTAATTTCTGTTAAAATCTTATTAGTTCTTTTATAACCTTCAGGTCTTGAGC
Organism: Campylorhamphus procurvoides; assembly: GCA_013396655.1. Lineage (NCBI taxonomy): Eukaryota > Metazoa > Chordata > Aves > Passeriformes > Dendrocolaptidae > Campylorhamphus > Campylorhamphus procurvoides. The sequence goes on from WBMV01004632.1 coordinate 194,210, forward strand.
AAATAATGTGTCTATTGTAGATTCAAAACTAAGCAATTAGATTCCCCACTAAATTCAGTAAATGCCAGCTAGTAAGCCTGGGATGAATACAAATATGAATACATTTGTAAAGTTTTAGACCTCAAGTAAATATATCTGCTTTGTTTCCACTATCAAGTTATCAATATGCCATGAAAAAAGAAAACAGATTTTATGTTATTTTTAAACAGAAAAGTACCAGTTACAGCCCAGAAGAACCAAGGCCATAGACTGTGGAAGGCTGAGAGTCAGTACTAAGGGAATATCATTGTGTTCTGGCCACATCTTGTCCACTGCTCATGATTAGGACTATGATACCAGGGTAAGATGGGTGAGTATGGTTCTCTTATTAACAAACTGTGGTTTCGGAAAACACTCATAGGTTCAAGAATTTGAAATTAAAGATATTTATAATTAGCATTCTAGATATCTTCACACATTTAAAAGAAGAACTAAAGTACACATTAGTTTTCCAAAGTTGTAACCAATCAGGCATAATATTAATTACTAGGAATGCTGTAACACATTCCCCTCCTACTACTACCTACAGAGAGCACTTGCTTCATCTGCATGAGTTTCCCAAAGACTTTTCTTATTCTGTTAGTATTTCTTACCTTCTGCTACTTTGGAGGCTTTTGGAAGCAGTAGGGACAGCAGAAAGAAAAAGTATATATTAGTTAGATACGAAAAGTGGAAGATGGAGACAAAATGTTATCCCAGCTGATCGTCCAAGAAAGGTAATTATATACTGATAAGGTGTTTTGGACAGAGAAGAAAAAGAATGGCTTTTCTTTCCTTTCAAGGTTGTCAGTCAAAGATATTTTGAGAATCTGGGTACACATTAGAGTCCAGTCTGTACTTCCTTTTACTTTCCGCAATGCCTTAGTCTTTAATTCAGTGGTTGAATATATACAATTGTTGTTTTCTGACTGACCAGAGACAATGTTTCAGAAACTGTATGTGGCTATTCCCCCATGACAAGAATTTTTTGGTGCAAATATGTTTTCCTTACTTAAATAACATAAATGGAAATTCTACAAACCTGCTGCTGAGGGCCCAGACATACATTTTATACTTTATTACCCAATATGTGAAGAATTGGATTTTCAGATTTTTCTTCTACCACCTTTTTATATCCCACTATAATTTCTGCAACATCTAGTGAGGTATTAATTCTTTCTGATAAGTTAAAAAAAATAAAAAGAAAGAAAAAGTTATAAAAAAATAAAAGTATAAAGGGTTAATTGAAAACTATTTCAATAACACAAAAGGGACAGTTCCATGACTGGACACAATCTAGACGTACCATGCCAGAGGACCCTTCTCGAAACAAAACAAAACAAAACAAATATATAGTTGTATATACTCAAGCACAAATACCATACAAGAGAAGGAATATATGTATATGTTTGTCTGGGTTGTCAGATGGGTATGCTTGTAAGTTCTGTGCAACTGAAAACTTTTTTATTGGGTTACAGAACAAATGATAGAAGCTACTAATTTTCAGGGCATTAGATTTTTTTATTGGGAGTGTAAAAGATTTCTGATTTTGTTTTCTCATACCAAAATAAAATTAATTTTAAACAAATTAATTTCAGTAAAATAATTCATTATAAATAAATATAATAGTCCAAATTAAAATAAATATTCTTTTTGAAATACAACAGCTTCATGTAGTTAACAATAGTTTTCAAATTATTGGCATCTATTTTGATAAGATGAAGATTTTATATGTTCACGCTTCTGGCAAACACTGCATAAACGTGTTCTACAGTGGAGAGATGACTGTTTACAAGAGATTTTTTTTGAGGAAGATGGGAAGATAGGATGCCTTTTACTTCTAAATTCTGATCATATGGGAACATCTTAGCTGAAAGTACAGCATGTGATTTGAAAATGTACCTAAATTTTAGCTGCCACTCATTACCAAATTCACTAATCTTGACAGCAAAAGACATGGGAGGAAAAGCAATCTAAATTATCTCTTTTATTTGAAGCCAATTTCCTGCATATTTTACTTTTCTCTGTAATGTGAAATGCATTGTTATTTAGCACCACGAAAACAGAAGTACAGGAAAACCTGAAAGAATAATAATGTTTTATAACTATTTCCTTTTGTATTCTTCCTTGTGCCATATTAGATGAAGGTTTGCAGCAGCTGTCAACACTGCGTAAACATAACAGTCACTAATTTAAAAGGTTTTAAGTGAAGGGGAAGCACATGAAAACAAATATGATGATAAAGAAGAAACCAGCTTTTTTTCTTTATCAATTTTTCCTTCACAAATACGCAACAAGAGTTACCAGAGGAGAGAGTAGGACTGTCATAAACATAAAAAGACATTTTTGCCTTTTACTGAAAAACAGAAAAATAATATCTTTCTTCTTAGTCCTTTGTTGTTCACCTACATTTTATCAATGCAGTCACTTAAGAGAGACCACTCCACCAGTTTAAAACACAACAGACATGGTTATCTATGCCACAGTGTTGAAAGTGTTGGAGGGCATTGATCCCTGTGTTGAATTTTGTCAGTCACCTGTGCCCTTAGACTACCCTGGAATGGCTTCTGGAAAAAGATTTTGAAAAAGCTTTTTTCTTTCAGGCTCAGCCTGGCTGCCTTGTTATATTTAGTAGGCTCTAGGCCTTCTTTGGCTAATATGAATAATAAAAATATTTCATACCTCTAAGGAATTGTTTTGGTTCCATTTTTTCCCTGTATTTAACTTCCTGAATCTGTTTTTAATCCCTTACTAAATGTTGTTGGCAAGTATTAGCTAGTAAGATTAACTGCAATGTGTAAGCTTTTTTCAGTATCTGCAAATGGCTGTGAGTAATCCTCATTTAGGCATGGAGTTAATTCACATGTGCTTTTGGAATTGAAGAATAGTATTAGTATGACAATGAGACTATTTCAGAATTTATTTAAATAAAATATAATCGAAAATTAACATTACGCAACCTTCTTATTTTTATGGATATTTTAAATTTTCACTTGAAGCAATGTAGTCAATAACAGTTCACAGAAGAAACTATTTTAAAGCAATCAGAAAATATATTATGCCCTATGCATTTGTCTGTATCATTTCTATATGTATATTATATACATGCAGAAGGAAGTGGGGTTTTTTTGGCTCAAGTAATAAACCTAGACAAAATTTTAGTTTCAGCAATACAAAAGTGCAACTTTTTAAATTATCTCAGTGATACCAGCAGTAATTGTTATTATTTTTTTCATTTTCTACTTGTTTGAAGATTAGGGTTAGGATTAATAAAACAAATGATAAGTAACTAAGATTATAAATGGTTTATAGTTAAACTTGCCTATTTCTTCTATAGGAGTTTGATGATCTGGCCTCACATCTCTGCAGATCTTTATTACTTCTTCATACAGTATTAATTACTGATAGCCTATGGATCTAAAACATACCAGATTAATAAAAAATAAATTCAAAAATTGCGTATTTATAACTTTTGCCACTGTTTGTTGTGGTTCAGAGGAAGCCAAACTCAATATACTTTGAATGTTTCCATTATTTGGGATCTATTTTTTTCAAGAATAAATTGAAAGGGTTTTAAGTACCTGGACTAATGATTTCTACTTTGCTCTAAAATTTAAATGAGACATATCTAACCAAGATTTAAAATCTTGTTTCTTTCTGTTACAGAAAGAATTTGTAATGACATGGATGTTCAACTTCTTTTCCCAAGGATATCAGTTAAACATCTTTTACCAGGCTCAGAACTTATGTAATACTGTATGGGAATTTGAGACTATGGAATGAATACCAGACATCAGAGCAGCGTGGCTGTCTAAGGCATGATCTTTGCTGACTTACACTTTCCATCATCATTTACTGTTGTTCAAAGATTGCTACCAATCCAGACTTTTCCATCAATGTTTCTGTAAACTAAGTACACAAGACAAAAGTGACTGTATCAGGGAATGTTGCTAAGTGACGAGCTAGAAGATTTGCTTAAGCATTGAACAAAGATATGAAAGTCTAACTGTACGTGCAGTTATGTTGTCCAGGCTCTATTGTTCACAGTTTCCTACTATACCTTTATAGTGAAGGGCTCAAGCCAAACCTTGGAATTTCACAGGGACATATTGATTCAGCCCATCAATCAAAGCAAATCTGACATGAGTTAGTTAAAAATGACAGTTTAAAAAAAGATCACTTGCAGGTAGGTTTATGCTGTACAAGCCAGATTCGGTGTATACATACTTCAAAACTGTTGTGTTCTAGTTAAATGAATATGAGGCATGCTAGAACAGATTAGGAAATATATGAATATGCTTTTTACCTAGTGTTTAACATTTTGAGACTGTGACATATTTAGTGAGGAAGTAATAAAAATGGTTCTTACACTCCATTTTTTCTTGCCTGTGATCAGTCCTTACCTTTTAGACACAAAATGAAGAAAGGAATATATTATCCATATTCTAAATTAGCTAACCTTGCTGCACAGAAGAATCAAATTCATTTGATGGTTTTGAAAACTCAATGTTCTCTGTTTCATAAAAATCTGAACTAAGAAAATATGTGATCAAACAAATTATTGCAGTGTGAGAGAAAAACAGCAAACCCTCTGAGTGACTGTTCACAGTATTTGTGGATCCAACTGTAGATTTATATCACATCCTTGTGCAATGCAGAATATGAAATCATTTTCAAACTCCTAATAGAAATCCAGATCAAGATACTTATCAGAGGAAAATATAATCTATATTGATGGGGTGTTCATAAGTATTAAAAGTTATCTTCAGTAAAATGACTTGAATATTTAAGAATATAAGGTAGAATAGCTTAAATAGAATAGCTTTTAGTGTAATTTAACAATGCTTGTAGCAATGGTTTTGCAGGAATTTTTACAGAAACCTATTTCACTTTTATCCACCTGGTAGTCATTATATAGCTAGTGAATAGATTTAAAAGGACCAATATATTTCTCAATCACTTTTTTTTTAAAGTCACATTACATTAACTAAATATTTTTGCAGCAGAATACATTCAGCATCTCAAATTCTCCCATTCATAACTTATCAGTTTCTCTTGCTTAGTTCTAAAAAGGCTTCAAAGTCTGGACCATACCATGAATTTCTCTGCTCTGGGTGAAAATAAACACCTTACTTTCCACCTTATCTTTCCTTAATATATAAAATAATAATTTTCTTACCTAGCTAGAAGAGAGAATGCTCCAGTACTTAAAGCAAACTTTTCTGTCATGTCACACCTCAGAAAAACCTCTATGATCTGAAAAAAAAATTAATCATTTTTAGGGTCACTGACCAAAACCAATCATTAAAATTCACTTTACATTCTCTCTTCTTTGTGAAAAAAATTTCCTGAAATTTTTGCCTGCATTTTAAAACCTTACCTTAGATTCCTACTGTTAAAAATGGTGACTACCTAAGAGATGACTACCTATATATTCATGCAGTTTCATGCAGTTATATATTTGAAGTGTCTGTACACATGAATTAAAGTATGCCAGACTGATTCAAAATTTGTTCTTCATTACAAAAGAGTGACTGGCCATTGTTACTGAATTTTCTTTTAAATTTTGGTGGTATTTCTTTTTACTTGCCCCTTTTTGCACTGACCACTACAGCATAGTCAAAATGTATTTGCATACATTTCCTGTGGAGGTATGTCCTTATGACTGGCAGTAGGATGGCTGCAAGATGAAGAATGAACCCTTGGGTCACAGTGACTAGGTTACAGATGGAATAGTTAAGAACCAATCTCTCATTTTATGTCTTTGTATTCTATGTATTCCTATATGTTATGACATCTATTCATCTGAAAACTCTTCAGTTCACTTGCATTACTAACAAGATCAAACAGCATAAAATAAGAAATATAAGGAAATTATTAAGCATGCATCATATTTGAGGTAGAGCAGCCTTACTTAGATAAAAACAAAGTATAGTTATCTATTTTACAAAGATTGACAGTACTCTTTCAGTAAAGTTTATTGTTCATACTAAACCATTACAAAATGTAGCAAGAGATAGAACAAATTTTATTTTGAAGTTGACTTTTTGTGCTTAAAGTATGTGATGAGGGACAACGTTCTGACAGCTCAAGCTTGCTCAAGCTTACTCAAGCTTAATGACTGATCTAAATTGGAGCTTGGAGATAAGAGAAATTCTTCAGTGATGCCTCAGTTGTCATTGATTGCTATGAGCAATTTTAAAGCTATTCAGGATGAGAATTGCCAGCTTGGTTCTGAAGAAGGAGAAAGTGGTACATATGGCTGGAAGCTGGCACAAATGCTATTGCATTAAAAGTAAAGAAAAAAAGTGAGAAACAAAGAAAAGGTTTATATTACTTGTATAAGCAAGTGATAATCACAATTAGGTATAGCATTATACATCATCAGGGAATTACACAGAGAATCTACAGGGTGCAATGTAAGCAGTAGGAGTGACAGAAAAGACAAAAATGAAAGGCTGGGCACATTAGAAATATCAGTAGCAGCAAGATGATTGAAAACAAAATGTTCTAGGCTAAAGACAATGAAGAAGTCAAGTGCAGAGCAGAAGTTCCTCTTCTGAGTGTTGATCTCAGAAAGCATTTCTCTCTGACAAAATTATCCCTACTTTTGCATGTAGCATAACACTTTCCATCTACATTACTATTATTAGAGCAGCAAGTATTTAAGACAACTGATGTATCCAGTTAAGGACAGAGACTTGTGTTTGGGTGAGAAAAGGCTATTCTGTTCTTTCAGATATTTTGGGAGCAGTGTATATCTTCAATATTACTGTGTTTTCTGAAAAGCTCACTTCAAATCCAAAGAGCAGTCTCTTAAGTAGCATATATAGAGCCAATGGGCATACTTAAGTACATTGGCTTCACATAGCAAGGAACATCCTTCAACAATATTTGGGTCTCACTGAGGCTTACAGTCTTGTTTAGAGTGCAAATTTGATCTTCAGAACAGCCTTCAAAAGACAATGCAAGTACTGTGTTTGCATGGTCAGGTTTTGGTAGCAGAGGGGCTCCATGGGTGAATTCTGTTAGAAGCTGCCAGAAATTTCCTCCATGTCTGGCAGAGCCAATGTCAGCTGGCTCCAAGATGGTTGTGCTGCTGACCAAGGCTGGGCCAACCAGTGGTGTTAGTAATGTCTCTGTGATTACATATTTCAGAAGAAAAAAAGAAGTTATTACACAGATATAATTACGCCCAGAAAAGAGTAGAGGGAGAATATGTGAGAGAAAAACTCTGCAGACACTGAGGTCAGTGAAGAAAGAGGGGGAGGAGGTGCTCCAGACCCCAAATGAGATTTCCCTGAAATCCATGGTCAAGACCACAGTAAATAGGCACAGGTTCTGCTGCACCTGAAGGACTGCATCCCATGAAAGAGTAACCATTGTTGCCGAAGTTCATGGAGGACTGTCTCCTGTGGGAGGGAGCCCACACTGAAGCAACCCTTCTCCATGAGCATTGTCAGGAACAATGTGTGATGAACTGACTGTAACATCCATTCCCCATCTCTCCATCATCCTCTGCCACTGAGAGGGAAGAGGTAGAGCTTGGGAAGGAGGGAGGGATGGGGAAAACATATTTTTAAGAGTTGTTTTACTTCTCATTATTCTCCTCTGATATTGTTAGCAATAAATTCAATTAATATCTCCAGTTTGAGTCTGTTTAGTTCATGGCAGTATTTGGTGAGTGGACCTTTTTTCAACTCATGAACCTTTGCTGTATTTTATCTCCCATCTCCAGCTGAGAAATGACAGAGTGGCTTTGGTGGGTGCCTGTCAGCCAGCAAGGGTTAACCCACTACAGTTTTCTTCTGTGCTGATGTAAACATACTACCTACTTCTGGTGGCATAGAAAAGGGATTGTTGATTGGTAGTCCTGTCTTGTAACCAAGAAAAGTACGTGGCAGAATGGGCTTATTTCTGATAGTTTTTTTAGATTTGAGGTCAAATGTGTAGGCTTTAGTAATATTTTCAGGCTTGAAAGATACCATATCACGATTTCAAGGAGCCTTATTGACTGCAGTTTATTTTAATGTTTATATTTATTCTATTTTACATTATGTTTAATAATACAAGTAAGTAATTCTATATGTTATGTATAACACTCTGCAACCAAAAATACCATGTATTTATCTCTGTTAAAAATGGTATACTTATATTATTTGAAGATTTCTGTAGGAAGGGATTTTTGTGTGTGTGTTTATTGATCTTTTTCAGAGAAAACATCATATTAGTTTTCTGTATCTATCATTTTTCTGGCTGTAAAGTTTTATGCAGCTGTGTTTTTTTTCTCAGGGGTAAATATAATGTCAGAGAAAGAGAATAGTTTCCAAAATGGTGCCAAACTTCACAATTATTCTAGTTAAAATATTCAGAAGTAATTGAAATTTTGTGAGCTAATTTCTTTAGAAAATTAGTATTGCCAAAAGGAAAACTCATTATGTCTGTATATTCAAAATTTATTGTGATATTTTAATGACAGAACTTGAAGATGCAGTATTTTTTTGCTGTGCACACTTTGATCACTCTCCTGATAAGTAAAGTATAGGTACAGTAGAGATATTTCCTCTGTAAGTTATTTGCTTCCAAAAAAAAAAAGGTAAAAGGTCAATACTGTTGTTTGGAAAATCCTGTGACTTATCCAATTTCCAAAAATAGCATGTCCTAAAGAGTACATCACTTGTTTGCAAATCAAGTCCTATAGATTCTTCCTTATCTCTCTCTCCACTTACTGTGTGGTTTTGGATGATTCCAGCTTCAAATCTTTGTTTTCCTGTTTTGTCTGTTCCACAAGAAAAACAATCTTTGAGGTGGATGTTTCTGTCTTCTCTCAGACAGAGGAGTAGTGATTATCTTATTAATTTATCATCTTTGCTATAAATTTAGACTTTGGCAGCTTTGAAATGAAAGGAAAAATACTCAGAAAACTTTAATAAAACAATTCCACATAAATATAGATTTCCCAGATGAAAAACTGTTCAAATAACTAAATTATTTTACAAGAGATCCAGAGGGGCATAGCATTAATATTTAGAATCATTCTTGAAAACAAAGGGATGGGTTGAAACATCAATTTATGATTTAGGAAGTATCAGGTATTTATTAAGAGCAGACAAATTACTGGATATTTTGGATATCTTACTCAACAAGTATATAGATGCTTAAAAGCCTTGCATTTTTGAGTTAAAGGAATTCATTTTGTCTTATCTTGCATTTGAAATGATTCCATTCTTTTTAAATGCCTGTAAAGAAAAAAGTAGTTCTGCTTTCTCCTCTATCCCAACTAGGCCCCTGATGCTTTTTTCCTTCTAATTACAGTTCAGTAACTCCAATAGCAATTTTGGTAGGTCTAGAGCATATATACTAATCTTATTTATTAATTCACTTCATTACCATGTTTCTCTCTGGTTTTCCTTTCGGGAAAACTTTCCATATTGTGTTTTTCACATTTTGCCACATGCTAGGTAGAAGAATAGCAAGCATGCACATACTTCCCATAATAGGCTATTTTCCAGCAACTTTTTACGAAGGACATATAACTTTTTTGGATGCTTTCTGGATTAAAGGAAAGCAGTGATTTTGGACTTCCAGCATGGCCAAACCATTTTTGCCTAATTGATATTCTTTCTTGGCACAGCACAGGCAACCTTTACTTGACTCTTCTGGAGCGTGAACCTGGTTTAAGTATTTTGGGGGAGTTTGGTTGGCTGGTTGGTTTGCAGTTTTTTTTGTTTGATGTTTATTTTTTGTTTGTTGAGTTTTCATTTGTTTAGATTGGGATTTTTAGCGGGTTTTGGGGGGGGGGATTGCTGTGCTTCTTTTTAAGAATAGTGCCCTCTTTTACTTGTAAGGAGTCATTTTCTCTTACTTGGGCAGCTAACATTTACCTAAATTTTAGCTAAATTAACTCGTTGGAACTGAGCATCTAAATTTTATACACAGCCAGAAGGGTAAAAAAGATAACTTTAAACCTCCTTAAAAAGTCCTTCTGACTTAGAATCCTAGCCCATGAGAGCACCCTCCCCCTGGTGGGCCATCTAGAAACCTTAAAACATTTCACAGAATTTCACAGAATATTCTGAGTTGGAAGAGACCCACAAAGGTCACCAAGTCCAACTCTTAAGTGCATGGCCCATATAGGGATCAAACCAACAATCTTGGTGTTATTAGCACCATTCTCTAATGAATTAAAACATAAGTTATAACTAGTGAATGTAAATTGACTTGTACAACATATAATATGCTATATATTTTCTTGTTCTAGGCATATTTTTCCTACTCTATAATTCACATTGCCCTAGAAAGTAAAATTTAAACCCAAAATAGATATATTTTGCAATATTCATTACCGAGTGCTCCCTAATTTTTTTTAAACATTGATGAATTTTTCAGCAACATTTTTCCCCCATCCAACTGAACTTTTGCAGATAGATAAGTCAAAATGCATCATTCTATTGCTTCCTTTCTCCTCCTAACCTAGTATATTCATTTTTTATTCAGCAAATTTCAAAAAATGCCTTAAAAGAGGAAAAACTTCTCTTTATTATTATAGTTAGGAATATACACTCATTAAAATTAAATAGGAAAAACATATTTGCAATGCCAAAGTTGAGATACAAATAATGTCTTTTGAGATGACCTTAAATTCTGTATCTGCTGGATTTTACTTTCATCTGTATATTAAGAAATTTTGATATTCACCTACTGGGACCAAAAATGGGGGAAATAAAACCCTGCAGCTATGAGAACAGTTTATAATTGTTTTGCAAAAACATGTCCTACATTTATGAACAAAAATCTGATTTAAAATCCAGATAATTTACTTCTGTAATAACCAGTGGATGTTTTTCTTCCTTTATTCTTACAACAAAAATAGATCCAAACTTCCCAGGACCCAAAGATACATACATATTTTAATGTGACCAATGCAAAACTTCTCCAAACTTATAAATCTTACAATGCCTTACATGTATGTACTTCACATAGCACAACATAGCAGAATATTGTTATAGAGACAGCATAACTTACTATGTTTATCTAAATGTTCTCTTTTATGCATAAAGGATTTAAATAGCAATAAGTTCCATTCCTAAAATGAAGAACAGGAATAATATTCATACAATAGAATAAATCCACCAGAAAAAGTGTTGGAAACAGTGATATGTGTTCTTATCATATTATGAGGCTAATATAATTTGTTATGCTAAATTTAACTTGAATGTTTCTCATTTATTTTAATTAAATAACACTTGAAAAAGTGTATGCCAAATGACAACTAATTTATGTTGTTTGAAGGGAAGAAAAAGATATTTCCTATATAATTGGCCAACACTGTCTTAATCTCACCCTTGCCCTCTCTCATTCTCTCCCATTTTTTTTTTTTTTTGCAACATTTGGGAAGAAAGTTGCAGAGAGTTGTGTTGTCTCAGGACAAATCTACACTTCAGTTTCCTGGGCAATCTACCATTGACTTTAGGAATATTTGCCATTTATATATTGTTTCTTTGAAGAGAGCAGTGGATTTAAAAAAAAAAAAAATCCAAAATGTTGTTCAAGTTGTGTGATTTTCTATGAGATTGTTATTTCTCAAAGAGCATGGTATAGTAGGAACTATTCTGTTTTACACAGGCATTTGCATACTAAAGTAATCCCTGTGCGTTTCTTCTGGGAGGGTAGTAAGAAACGGGACATTTGTTTTCTGATTCTCTTGCCTATGGAAGGAGTGCCTTATTTAGTTTTGGCAGGTGGGCATTTTTGACTATTCTTTTTTAAATTATTTTTATTATTTTTATTTTTTTGTTGTCAGGCTTTTTGGTTGTTTGCTTTATTGCATTTTGGGGATTTGGGTTTTCTTGGTTATTGTTTTTATTTTGGTACTTTTTGAATTTTCTTTATATAAGTCATTTAACTTGGAAAATACTGATAGCAGTGCACCTTGCAGTTGAGCTTGACTGTATTGATAGTCCTTAACTCTCTAAGAAAATAATATCTTAATCCAGATACATCCTACAAAGATATGTTTTATCCTTACCAGAGAGCAAGTATGTCACAGGGTAATGCAGCCTTTGGAAACTCCAAGTACTCTTTGATTTTGAAATCTATGTAAACTCAGCTCTGGGAAAGAAGGTACGTTTCATATTGTCTTTTTGTACCACTGCAGGGAAAACCCGTGGTCCTTCCATGAAGAAAGTACTTGTTGTGTTCCCACTGCTTTCATCTCTGTAGTCACACTCCTTTGCAATCAGCTTTGTTCACCTCTCGGCCTCACATGGTACCCTGTGGTATAAATAAGTCTGCATGAAGAAGGAAGGAGATCCAGGAGCAAACTATCATGTGCAGTGGGGAAATTCCAGATGGTCAGACCCTGAAATAAAGCAGGAAATGAAATTGAGGATATAGAAAATTGTATCCCTTGGGGATACACTGGAGCTAAAATTTTCCAAACACACTGTATCTCTCCAGGCCAACCAAGACATGGTGAAGAGATTAATGGAAAAAAACAAACTGTTGACTTCCAGAATGAAGCATTGTAGGTGCTACAGTAGAAGTGTTCAGCATCAACAAGGAGGTTCATCTATGATACTCCTAAACTACTAAAAGTCTCTGAGGGATCTTATCTTCATTCACTCTGTATTGCTGGTGCCCAGGCCATGATTAGTTAGCTTAAGTAGAGCTGGTCATGGTGGCAGAACCAGAATGAATATGTGGTAAGCTCCAGATATATATTCAACATATTTTATCTCTCTGATAGCAAACATAAATAGCCAAATGAGCCTATAAGCCTGTATTTCTAATCAAAAATGTACACATATGACATCATTAAAATCTATAATTTGTAAAGAGCTTGTAAAATCCTACTTCTAAATGTTCTGTCCCTTATAAAACAAGGGTTATTTCTGAGTGATACTGCAACCATGAAATAATGTAGTTTTCTGCAAATTTCAAGCAAAGTCTAATAAAAATGTCCAAGGCTGCATAGGCTCAAAAAAGAACATATATAAGCAGAACAATATTTTTTGGCATTTCTAAGTGTTTTAATAGTTATTCATTTACTTTCAGTATGCAAATTATTCTATGATTAGACTTCATTTAAAGACTACTTCACCCTAAACTCTTTCAAGAACACATATTATTTAAGAACATTTTACAATACTGAATGTTGAGCTATTTTATTAAAAGTAAAAATCTGCCCACCCTGTCTTGCATTTTCTAAAATGAGTTAAGCTATAATATATCTTAGTCTATGATAACAGATATATAAACCATCTAACAATCCAAGCATCAGCAATGTAAAAGAATACTCATGCTTTCCTTTCATTTTCACTCACATTCTAAAAGAAATCAAAATTCAGAGAAAATTATTTAATATGTCAACAACAGATCTGGCAAAATTTACAGCAAATAAAATGTACACATTACTTTCACAGTAATTCTGCTTCCATTATGTATTACACATTATATCTCTTCCCTTGCAGCAGGACTTATACAAGTTTTAGTATGAAATGGAAAAGTAGATCTTTCAGAGCTGTCATATTTCCGCTGCAAACTTGGTTAAGGATGTGGACTGGCAAGAACTGGACTCTCACCCTTTGAATGTGCTAGTCTGTATACCCTTACTGACTCATCAAGAAACACTTGCTGTGCCATGAAAAATTAAGGTGTATCACACTGCCTTCCTGTTGCAGTGAAGAGAGAGAAGAAATGAACCTCTGAGAGGGAAGTGAGGTGCAGGGTTTGGGCAAAAAAAGTTATTTACTTTCCCCTTTTCCATATTTATTCTTACAAGTTAAATCTTGTTTCCTGGGCTCCTTATTTAGTCAGTCGAAGAATATGTGGCCCTTCAGATGGGTGTTCTGAGAACCTAAGTCAGAGCTAGATTATCTCACTAAGTCAGATGCTGTGAGCATCCTGCTGAGCAACAATCTTCCTGCCAAGAACAATATATTGCGCTGATCTTTGTCCAGACCAGATTGTATGCTCATAAATGATCCCTCCCCACCAGATATTGTACCAGTCTTTTCTTTTTCCCAAGAAAAGTAGCACATATCATTGCTTAATTTATACCTGTAACTGAAGGCATATTTCAAGGCCTTATCAACTGATTGATCCACTGGCCTGTTCTTATCCTCCTGCATTCTGCATACTTGCTTATTCTGTCTCACATCTCCTAGATACCTTAGCAGTCTCATTTCTAGTTACTGTTTTGCTCCCCAGACCCTCTTCGGTTATTTTAGTTTATATGTGAACATTTTTTTAGGAAAAAGTAGCGGAGATGGAGCTTCCAAACTTGATGTCTTCTTTTTTTACATTCTTAAAGAGCAATATTAAAAACAAAATATGTATCTTTTAGTGTAATTTACTCTAGACTTCTACAAGAAACTTAAAGCGGTGGTCATAACAATTTGTTCTAATTTATGGCACACACCTTTGCTATTTCTGTTTTTGAGTGACAAATACTGCGTCAGTCAAAGTATAGTTAAAGAAAAGGAATAGAGTTGAGATAGGTGTTAGTAGAAATAAAAGTGTTTTAATACAGACAAAGCTGCAACTGCAAAAGCAATTCAGACCTGCATATAAAGCAATTCAGGAACTAACATATATAAGAAATTCAAAGACCATTATTTTAACATAGTAAAATACATAGGGTGTAAAATAAATTTTATAAACTCCACAACAAATATTGGTTTAGAAAAACTAAAAGTACAGATAAGAAAAATTATCTGAGAAAGAAGGATTCAGTTAAGTAGATTAGCAGGCATTATAAGGGAAATTGTTAGTCTTAAAACCTCCTTTATTCTTATTCATACCCTATTATAATCATCAGCAATTTGAAGCTAAAAGTCCAAAATATAATGTCAAACCAAATAGAATAAAGTTATTGAAATAAATTCTGGGAAATGTAGCTGGTGGTAGAAGGAAGAACTACCACACTCACTAAAGTACAAATCTAAAAAAGCAGAAGCTCAGAAACATTTATCTTTTTGTGGAGAAGAGTGGTATATAGGACACATTTACAATAACAAGAAGAGAGTTTTTATGCAATAAATTTCAGGCTAGCTTGAACTTTATTTAGTTCCATACTTTATCCCTGCTCCAGTAAAGTCAATTGGAGTTTTGCCCTTGAATTTGACAGCAGCAAGCTAAGACTTTTAAGTTTATAAGTTTATATTGTAGACAGTATTATAGCTTGTTTACTCACTGTCTACCAGCAATACCTACACTGATACCAGTAAGCATTCTTAAATTAAATAATCACTTTCCTGGGGGAGAAATATATGTTGTTTCCTTAAATCTGACAAGCACTTGGATATTTTGCCACTTTGTCTTTATTTATATGTTTCTAAGATGCCCTGAATAAAATTGAATTGCTTGGCAAACTGCAGTAGCTCAGAATATCCATTTTACTTTATTTTCCTCTCAAAAATAGCTACCAACACACATTTCAGGAAATTAAGTATAAAAACATTGCCAGAATTTCACCTAATACCTAGAAACTTAAAAAATGCAAAATTAATGTTTATAGAGCAACGTTTCTGTTTATGTTTGTGTTTGTGTTGAGTGTGTGCATTCTTAAAAATATACATGGTTGCAAATATGTATATATTTTTTCTTTATTAAACAGAAAAGTTTTAGAGCACTTATAAAATATGTAGCATAGTAGAGTTTCTCCACACTTTGCTACCAGTAGCTTCTGCTCCGACCCCAGAGTTCGTTAGTGCTTCCTTGCTTTCTCTTTATTTTTTTTGCTTCACACTGTTGCTAGCAGCTCCAGTAATGCTGATCAAATGTACCAACCAATGATCTAAATTAAATTCTGCTGTTATAGTCTAAAGCTATAGGGATGTCTCAGCACCATGCTCCTTAGGGCTTGTGATTCCCTGTAAACATAGTCCAGTGAGTCGAGGTGTTTTATCACAGATGCAGGAACGACTGCAGAGAGATTATCTGTTCTCTAAACCATGCTTTGTCTTGTTTGGAACATAATTATACTTCAGTATTGACAGAGATCATATTAGTTGAGGACTGCTTAAAACGATGCAAAAAAACTCCCATTTTGTTTTCTTGTATCCTTGAATAACTCAGCCACAATAATGTTACCATAAACATTAACTGCATACAAAGAATTAAAAGAATCACTTTTTAGATTAAATATAAACATGCAAAAAATAAACTCTAAGTTCATTTTAGTGTCAGGCTTTTTTGTAATTTCCATAGTTGTGAGAGACTGAAATGGTTAATGGCTTAAACATTGTTAAAATCACTGAAAGACTTTTGTCCACTGTAGCAAACTGTGCAAAGATGCAACTGTTCACCTAAGCCTACCCCACACTAAATATACCCACTAATTTGGACTAATTTGTGATGGGAACTTGAGATAAGATAAAGGTGGTACTATTGCCCAATTACCCCAGGAGAAGAATGTATTCATAAGTGTGAGAGACTGGAATGCTAATGGCTCAGTCAAGGTGCAAACTGACAATGTGCAAAGTAACAGCCCAGTTTTTGCGGGTGGGCACACCCACCACCTCAGGCTACAAGACAAGGAGAGAGGCAAATCCTGCGAGGTGGAGTAGTGTTTCTTTGTCGTTACACAAGTGATGGCTGTTATAACTCCTGTCCAGGGCAGCATCAGGACAATTCACATATAGCCTGAAGATGGTCATCTCTGCTGATGGGCCATAATGGCTGATGTTACAGGCAGTTGTAATGTCTTAGAAGGTGTCAAAGACTCCTGATCATCCAGTGTTACATCATCCAGTGTAAAACTCCCTTTCTGAGTGGCAGTACCGGGACATTTCCATCTAGCCTAAGCATAAAACTGCTAGGGACTCTGTTCCATGGACTTTTTCGCTCACCACCCTGGGTTTCCCTTGATGGATCCAGACTGCAACCATCACTTTGACACGACAGGAACCCTCACCACAAGAAGGATCAACAGGATACTGTCAGAATCCATGGAGTGGTGATATTTTGTTACTTAGTTTTTCTCTCTGCCACTCATTTTATCCACACCCCCTCCCCTTTTTTTTTTTTTGTATTTATTTCTCTGTCTCTTTACCTCATTTTTACTGTTAAATACAAATCCATACTATTAACTTCAGCATATGGTCTCATTTGCACCTTAAATAGGGCAGACACAAAGAACACATTTAAAGAATGCAAATGTGATGTTCAGTATCATTTGGATTAACAGATATAGATGTACTGCTATTTTAATAAAAGCATCCAAGATGTTAATTCTGAATGTGTTTCTGTCTCAGTAAGCATGAAGCATTTCTTTTGTTTAGACTTTGTTATATTCCTCAGAAGTAACTAAAAACAATTCTTACCCTAAAACCACTATGGGTACTGGTTTCCTTCATTTCCAAGAACTTTAATAAATCCTCTAAACGCTGTCACAGTATTCCAAGAATATAAATACAAAACATGAACAGCACCTCAAAAAATGTGTATTGTGTCAAGGCCTTGCACTCTGAAATTTTATATTTTAACTATGTAACTCATCCTGTCTGTTCTGTCAAAGAAGGTACTGAAAAACCATGCCGGAAGACAGAGACTGATATGTATTTTTAGTCTTTTTCTCTCTCTTTTTTTTTTTAACAAAACAGATCTTTCTATACCTGAAAGTTAAGTTCAAAATTATTATATTCTAACATTCAAATAATGCAAGATCAAAATAAATCATGAATATTTATTATTATTTATTATTTATTTCTGTTTACAATAAAGGAGAGGAAGAAGTCCTCTTCAAGAGGACCTGAAGAGTTGGTGGAGAAAAGAGCTTGACACAGTTGCACAGATATTTTAATGAGGATAAAACCTTTTAATTCCCCCTTTGTGAAACTAAGTTGGTCTAATAAAGGTATGCAAAATTGACTCTCCTTATTAACTGTCCAGAAGGAATGTGTGATGTTCACAGGACTGGCATTTGCAGAATTCCTCCTTGTGTGGAACCAGATTTCATTGTGTTTTGGATCCCCTAGTGGTGGCTGGAGTGGATGTTGAGGAAAAATATTTCCACAATGGATTGATAGATGAAGGGACCCTTACTCTGTCTACTTCCAGACAACCACCAGTGTTTGGTTGGCCCCCAGAACCACAATCAGTAAGGAAACTCCCTTTCCTTAAAGGGAGTTTAAGGAAAACTTATAGTTCCAAACTTTGGTGTATGTACACGTAATCCAAACCAGTTCATTTGTTCATTCAAAGGAATCACCTTCCAGTAGGACAGAAAACACACAGCAGGACAGAAGCTTAGCAACAGCAAGCTGTAATTTAAGGACATCTGTTCATATCAGTCCATGAAATAGACTGACATTACTGGGTCATTCTTTCTCTCACTCCATCCCTCTCCTCAATCCATTCATTACCTATCTCTAGTGCTCTAAATCAGCTATTATGAAATCTAAGTGCTATATTAATGATTTAGGGATTCTAGTGACTTTGCTGTCTTATGCTGAACTCTATCAAACACTAGAAGTCACATGTCTTTTCGTGCTGGGCCTCAAATGATGAAAGGTTTGCAAAAAGTAACCTCTCATGCCTGGCTTATGTGTAACAGTGTAGGGGATAGCTGGGCCTCAGCCTCAGACTGCTGCTTCTTGAAATGTCTCCTCTGTGACCATTTTGCTTCCCGGATTCCAGGTGTATATGTTAAGAAGCTGCAAAACAGCTATACCCAAGGCCCACTTGCAGCAAGAAATTGTGACAAGGATGATAAATGAGTGAATCACTGTGCAATAACAGACAAAAAGCAGAACAAGAATGGTGGTGGGCATAAAAGATGAACCTAAAAGAGAGATGTATCATCAAACAAAAGGGTTGAGCTGTCTTCCGAGTATAAGGGTTTTAACTCTGTAGCCATGTGACATGACTGCAATACAGGGGAAACCATATGGAGTTGTGCAGGGATCAGAATATATCT
Organism: Campylorhamphus procurvoides; assembly: GCA_013396655.1. Lineage (NCBI taxonomy): Eukaryota > Metazoa > Chordata > Aves > Passeriformes > Dendrocolaptidae > Campylorhamphus > Campylorhamphus procurvoides. The sequence goes on from WBMV01004632.1 coordinate 213,150, forward strand.
AATACATTTCCTCAGTAAACAAGAGGAGAATAACTTAGAATGTTACCTACACTGATAACAGTAAATTACTTGAGTACTAAATTAATTTTTTGCAACAATTACTATAGGGTAGCTATTATTAGGACACAGAAGAATTCATATTATTCCATAAATATTCAGAATATGAAACACTCATTTGATGCATTCTCCACCATTACAACATTCCTGCTTCATTTTCAGTTACATGTGCCAGTGTAGGCCCATTGATGGGAGACACACATAAGTACTCCAGGTAAAGATATTTCCCTATAGTTTGTAATATTTAAATGCAGTTTCATTCTGTTAAACTTCTTAGATGCCAGAACATAGCTCAAAAAATGAATTAATATTTTTAAATATGATTTTTCATATAAAGTTTATGATACTTTCCCTATAAAGTATTTTAGAAACAGCTTAAACTACTAATGACATTTTCATAACTTGACTGCAGCGGATGCAGGTGTGAGCACATGGAACAGCTTGGCAGATAGGCATGGGAAAACATTTATTGCCAAAAAAGTGATGCTGACTAATGCATGTAAACCAGAAACGGATGAAGTAAATATAGATTAAAAAGACGTGTAAATCATCATACAGCTACATAGTGTGGGTTTAGGTTAACTGAAAACTCACTAAGATGATTTAAACTGACCTGTCTGACTTCATCCTGAAATGGATTAGGAACCTTCATACAACTGGCTAATGACATCCAGCTATTAATCCACTTGAGCTGGCAGGTTAATATCAACTAATTTTGAACTACAATGTGTAGTGGAGAACTCCAAATCCTTGTGATTATCGACTTAATTGGATAAAAACAGTATATCAGATGTTCTGGGAGCAATTTCTTAAGCCTCAATGAATCACAAGGCATGGGCAATGCAGGCAAAAACAGCTACCAAATTGAAGAACTGCATGGACCTACTAAAAATAATTTGTTTACCCTGAACAGACAAATACTATTACCCAGAGATACTTCTATTTTTTGGTCTGATACTTGGAACGTAGGTTATATTTTAATTTTTTTTAGTAATCAGGCCTAAAGGTGCCTGCATTCATTAAATAAATGCATTGCATTTATTTAGTAAATAATTAAGGACATAGCAGCATCTACATAACAAATTAATAATCTGAAAGGAGCAAACTCATCTGAAGAAATCCATCTATGTAAGGACTATGTAAGATTTACAATGTTTCTAGAGAGCAAAAAAGGGAACAGTGTTTTGTCTTGTAATCTGTAACATGAAATTTGTAGTCAATAATTGAAAAATATTAATGAGCACACACATTAAAAAATCAAACAATACATAACATTCATTTTAAATTATTCTAAAAAAGAAAATTATGGAGGTGATGTCTTATATTTAAGTCCACAGCAGCAGAAATGAATGTATACTAACTCATATATAGTATATAACTTCACTTATTCATCAGAAATATCATGGACACGCTTATGTGAGAATTTCAATTAATAGCATTTATGCAATTACTGTAGATGATACTTCACTTGAGGGAACAGAAGCAGGAGCAGGAACATAGTAGTCACACCTGAATGGCCCCAACAGCACCCAGTCCTTGCCTGTCCCTGCCCATCACCCAGGACACATGGGGGAACTCAAGATGGGAATTCCCTCACTTGCCCACAGGGCCCCAGATCAGCCTCCTGGGACCCCCTTCATCCCACCCATGGCCTGGAATTCCATGTCAGCCTCGAGGCTGTCAGCCCCTGCCCCAGCAATGCAGCAGCAGCAGGGCAGGGCTGGTTTTCAGCTGCCCGCAGCTCTGCCCATCCACAGGTCCCATCGAGCTGGGCCCCACAGGAGGCACGTGTCCCGCCTTCAGCCCATTCCTGTACCCAAAAAGTTGCCCAGGGCTGTTCTCACCCTGCCCTGCTCCTGGCTGGGGCTGGAATAAGCAGTGGGTGCCAGGCCCTGGCCCTACAGACTGAAATGGTGAGCCACAATGTTACAATCACCCAGGGGTCAGCTGGGCTCCATTGCACTTTGTCACCCATGCAAAAACATCTTTAGCACTGTATTTCTACTAAATATAATACATCTTTTAGGAAAAGAAAAGAAATTGGAACTGTTTGAATTGTTGTAATCAATAATTCACTTATATGTTGGGGAAAAATATGTACAGGTAGAACAATAATAATACTCTGCATATGAGTTAGTTTGCTCTTAATTCGCATCTACATACATTCACAGAAGATAATGAGCAACAAAGGTAAAAAGCAAAGATCATAAGGCACTGCATGATTTTAAAGCATAATCTAGACAGGCCTCAAGTTCCTACATCCCGTACCAGAGTAATGGACACACTGAATTATTTGTGGGTAATGATGCATAGAAATACACCCAAAGAGAAGAGCAGATGCCTCTTCTAGCACTTCCCAATAACAATGTGGATTTTATTAATATTTTCAGCCTGTTCAAACTAATACAATTACAAATCTATTAGAATTCTCTGAGGGAGTTAATTTTATCAAAAATATTTTACTGAGTTGACAAAACTGACGTTCAGATTGCAAAACTAATACTGTATCCTATTGATGGCCAAAGAAATTTGAAAAATCATTAAGAAGCCAGATAACTTTAACAGCTTAGGTAGCAAAGCAAAACCTTGGGACACAAAAAGATATTAAACTGTATTAAATTTGAGAGAAGAAAATCAATAATTTTAACTTGGACAAACAGTATTTACATTATGTATTTTTATTTTTATGCCAGGACATTGCATGCATTGCTGAAATGGTAGAACCCTGGCAACACTCTACCTTCCATGATGCATAAAGAGGGAAAAAAAAACCAGTAAGAAAAATGAAATCATTATTTATTAGCTGAAGCCTCTGATGAAGGTAAGATATGTTACCAAAAACACAAGTGCAATCAAAAATAGATTGTTCCTACAGCCACTTTGTAGCTCTCCACACCTGGCAATTTGCAAATAATTATTTGAATGGAGAAAAAAAAATTAAGTACTGCAGTGCTCCATTGGCGTGGATTAACTCTCAAATGGAAGGAATGAGTTTATTGGTGAGATTTACACTTGATTTAGTTTCCTAAACTAACTGAAAGGGAAATGAGTTTTTCATTACTTATAAAGCTTTCATGTAAAAATGAAAGATTAACATTATTTTTTTCAAAAAAATGGAACAGCTTTGTTGTTCAACTGCAATATTATTCAGAGAAATCAGTAAATGTAATACTAGTATGCTCAAAGTAAGCAATTTTTTAAGAAGTTCTCTATAGGAGTTTTCCAGTTCTGCACTTCCGATGAACTTTTATAATTCATGTGCCTCTGCTACCCGTTGTTTGGTTTATAACCAGATAGCTCTAAGGCCCTTGCCACCCACTCCTTTTCAAAACTTTCAATATGCTAGAAGAAAAATATTCTGAACAGAGATTGTTTAAAGGTGTCTCCATGGTACAGAAAATTCAGGCCCTCACGCTAGACATCATGTATCCGAAAAAAGGAGACAATAATTTCTATCTCTCATTTTGAGAGACAACAGGCTACAAATACAAAGAGAAAAAGTTTTGCCAAATTTTGTAAAAACTTATTAAATTGTTTCACAGTGAAACAAAAATTTTATAAACTACTCTCTTCAAGATGCTCATCTTACACACTAATTCCATCATCCATCTGTAATTTTAAGTAATGAGAAAAATATACTTCCAAAGTAAGCCAGTCTTTACAGTACCTGAGCTCTATCTTTGAGTCATGGAGAGGACCACTCTACTACTATGCTTTGCAAAGGCTATCAAAGATATTTGACATTGCTACAAAGTATTTGTGTTCCACTTTCTTACTAATCTGTTTACCTTATAGGATCTTGGCTATATTCCAGAGGGACAGTTTCATTATTTTTAAAGGGGGCTGGACAGGTCCAGTTTTTAAAAGTTTTATACAACTCGTCTAAAAGTACTAGGGTGTCCCCATGAAAATGCAAATTTCCATTAAAATTTATCTGAATAAAGGAGTAAATATATAAATTTCCATAGAGACAAATAAAAGTGAAAAAGTTGGATAAAAAGAAGTTATAAATATAGAAGTGAAAATTACTGTGTCATTGTTGTATACAGATAACACACACAAAAGGTAATTAATATTCCGACATCCTATCTATGGAATAAACATCCATAAGCCTTACAGGAGACAGCCTGATTATGAAGACTCACACCAGCTCAACCCAGCAAACAAACCTCCTGTATATCTTATCACTTCGACAAGGCTACATACCAAAGGACCACCGCAATACTCTTTTGAATGCTATAAAAACTCGAGACAAATTTTGGGAAATCAGGAGCTAGGGGACGGAGACGACAGACCAACAAGCCAGCTGGGAATCATTCCCGAACCTCTCCTCATGTCTGCTCTTCAACACCGCCTGACTGACCAGTGGGGANTAATCTAAAGTTCTTTCTACAATATTTAAGCAGATTGTAACAGTCATCCAAAAGATACTCAAGTTTTAAAGAAATTATAAAAGTCAGTTCATAGAACACTTTCTAAAAAACAGTGTAACTCAAGCCAATAAAAATAAAGAAAGTTGTTGAATAGGAACAGATACTAATTAGACATTGTTAAAGGCAACATTAACATTCCAGTTTTATGGTCTGACAAATCTAAACAAAAAATCTCAGCTCTTTTAGCATTGACTGATTTTATCAGATGTAAGGTTACAATATTAAAATAGTATTGCATGCTATTTGTCAATCAACAGTCCAGAAGCAGTATACAGTTGTGACTCCTGCATGGATATCCATATTAGAAAGGAGTTTAGAATCCATATGCCATAAATGTGTTTTTATGAATTTGGAAGATAACAGGCTTGCAGATAACACCTCCAGTATTCTGGAACCCATATTATATGATTTGAACTTCACACACACAAGGGCAGCCACATCAGCAGTTCCTTTTCCTGTGGTTCAGGAACTTAGCTCAGTCATTGCCAGGTTAAGGTCTTTGGTTATAGAAGCATAGAACAAATTGAGTACACAAACTCTTGTTCACATCAGTAACTTCCTTAATGTCAGTGAAGGTATTTGTCTGATAAAGCAATGGCAGTGACAGACATCCCTTACCACTTTCTCCAATTATTATTAAATATCTGGAATGGCAGAACAGAAAGTCATAACAGATGCCTTCCTGTTAGTTTTTCATGACTCACAAGTTCTCATTGAGTTGCTAGCAACATCTTTACCATACAAATTACAAATAACAGCATTTACAAGCTAGACTGGTTGATAATAAAACTCCTTTCCATTATCAAACTGTATCAGTGCTCTCAATACTATATACATATTGTCTTTACTCCAAGGAGTTTGCACTCCCCAACACAAGTGACAGATAATAGTTTGGAAGACATTCTTATGGACCCACTGACACTGATGAGGAGAACACCATTTGAAAGACTAATTTTTCAGCCCAAATGTTGCCTCAAATAGCTTGTTTTCTATCTCTCTTTCCATTTTTTTTTTCATTTCGTAAAGTCTCAAAAACCTTTTGCAGAAAAATTCCATATTGCATATAGTTTATCATTGGGTATGGCTTGCTTACACAGCTGGGACATATTCAAAGAACATACCATAAGATAGGCATACCCAATGAAAGAAATAGTTAGCAAAAAAACCCAGAAAACTAATTAAAACACCTCCAATTCAGAAAAGTCATATTAAAATATCTAACATGAAACATTAGCACAAACAGATAATAACAAATTAGGAGTGGGGAACGACAATAAAAAATAAGGAGGATTACAAACTTTGGGGTCTTACAGGTCATGGAAGGCACAAAGGTAACTTCTTCACTTGTTATAAACCTCAGTGAAAGTATAGCCTTCAAGACTTGTGAGTAGCAGAACAACTAATAAGGTAGTAAAAAACTGCCAAAGGAACTTCCCAAAGGAAAACCAAACAAGTACCACTAGGAATTTTATTGTCAACCTGAAACTGCTGACTGTTGAAAAATGTAGGCATGACAATAAAATATAGCTTAAATCCCTCATTTGCCTAAGCTTGTATGATATGAGAAACTCTCATTTTTACATATTATACACTTGATGCAAGCCAAAACTGCTCTTGTCTTTTTAGTGCCAGATCTTTCATGTACCTAAAGGTGCATGCTGTAATGTGAAAGATCTTGTGCCTTCTACCCACACAAGATGAAAGCTACAGAGTCACGTTGTGCTGCTCTGGGAATTTCATGCCTCAGAGTCACACTAGGAATAAGGGTGGTGAAAGAATCAGGTTCCTACAGAGGGCATAGGTGAGCTCACTCTCAGAGCCTGGCCCCTTCAGGGATGGTGGTTTGAGGGCACCCAGAGGGGACCAGTATGCTCTGTACAGTCCGACTGGTCAGGAAAAGTTGTCCTAAGGGAACTTCTGAGTATGTTGCTGTTGAGCACAGTAGATGGAGTCACTAGATCTCTACATAATACCCAGTATGTCATACTGACGTGCTATTCACAGCCTGATTAAGAGGCCTAGTGATAGATGAGAGGACAAGCCTGTGAGGACCTTCCTTCATGTTATTTTATATACCAGCTTGCTGTTTTGGTCTGCTGTTGTAACCAGACAGCACTCACCACGTCATTCTTTAACATGCTCTCTGACCATGAAATAACAATCATGATGTACCTAGAAAAAAATTATTCTTGAGGATTACATATAGGCTCACTAAAATACTTTTCAGCAGAAAAGTGGCTTCCACTGATATTTTCATTTATTTCATTTTATTTGTCTAACAATCTCAGTCACCTCTCTCCATGAATTTGTATTCATAATTGTGTGCAACATGATTATTTCTCTGCCCATGTGTAGATTGGTGAAGAAAATTTTTACATTAATAATTTCTATTTATCTAGAAAAGTTTATCTTTAAATCCCTTTAAGAGGGCTGATCTATAAGCTACTGCATTAAGGAAACCTTTAGTGCTTCCACTTTATTCTATCTGTTTCTTTGGTGCTATTCAAAGTCTCAATGAAAAGCCTCTCTTGCAGTTCTCCAGTTAAAACAACAAAGCACTGACTATGTTTCTTCTCTAATACAGCTCTGAGGATTTATTCTTTGCTCCTTTAGTCTTCCTTTTTCTGAAGTTTTCTTGTCCTTTTCCCCTTTAAAATCTCTTTATCTAAAGCTGAATTAGTTTTCACAGCTGGTTGGCAAACTGCCATCATTTTCTGCTCTGGCACTTATTTGTCAATTTCCAGTTGCCTTCAAACTTCTTACTTAGACTTTATTTCTTTTTCCTCCTTCACACACTGGTTCAAGTTTTAGGGTTTTTTTAACAGAAAGGAAGAGAAAAATCCCTCCCAGGGTGGAAAAGGAGCAATTCCCTACAGTGGCAAAGGGAAAGCAAAAGTACTATGAGATTTATCCACTGAAGACTTCCAAATAGCAAACTTTGTGCTCTCTACAAACACTTAAAAATCTGATCTTATTTTCAGGAAGGGAGTAGGTAAATCTGCTACAGTATTTATGTTCTGTACTGAGACAGGAAATGTTTAGAACTATCTTTGTATGATTTTAAACTTTTCACAGTTTACTATTTTGCTTTATTCCATGTTAGACAGTTCACTGTAGTTTTAAAACACTAATGATTAAAGATTTATTTATTTATTTATTTATAACATTTCAGCAGCCTAATTTCTCAACTGAGGGTGTATATAAATATTGCTACACTATATCTTTGGCTTCTACTCACAAACCTATTAAAACAATTAGTTAACCTTCATTTAAGATATACTATAGATTAATACATTTTAATAGGAATAGAAAATAAGAACATTTTTATTTGCTTTATTCTTTGAAACTTAACAGAACTTATTCATATTTTACTATAAATATGAATGTGTTTCAAGCATCTCAGTGGCTATTGTAGCAGCAGAGATAGAGGGAAATAGAAAATAGATGGTATGAAAAAGACTTTGAATATCAATATAGGGACTTATGTAGGCACTGTGCAGCCATTACTTTGCCCACTCAAATAATAAAAATAGAATATATAGTAAAACTGTCAAGGAGTAAGTGTCCAAATATAACATCTTTATTTTCTGTTATTTAGTGTTTAGATTTTAATTTCTTCGGCACAAGAAAAAGGCAGCAAAAAGCTTCATCCTCAGATCAGCTCTTTCTTTCTGATGTGGTTATTATAGAATTATTATTACAATTACTGTTAATAATGATTACTATGCTAATTACAAATTACAATTATATGGGTACCGCACCTTCACTTCCTTTGGAAGTGGAATAGAGTATTTCTCATGGTGCCAGAATGCAAATAGTAGGTATTTTTACCACCCCTATAGCCACAGCTTGCTGGAGTGGGTTAGAGCGCTGCACGCATTGTCACATCTTGGCAGCTGGAATAGGGTTAAAGCAGATGAAAAGAAAGGCCACATCTAAAGAAGAGGAAAACAGGGTTACGGCTTTCAGTAGCCTTTCTTATATGTAAGGTCCTAGAAATTGGCTCGCCAAACTGTGAAGTGGTGAATACTGGCAGTAGCTGTCCAATAAGTAGAAACATTAGTAAAGATTACCCTTGCGGTCTGAGTTACTGAAGAGCAGGTCCCAGCTGACTTAAATTGCTAAAATTTACAGCCTATTTAAACCTTGCTCCTTGCATCAAGTATTTCTTTCTATGTACCCGGGCCAATGTCTTTTGTGTCTATCATTATTTGTTCACTGCATTTCCACTTCTACACATACAGTATCATGTCTTTTTCCTTTTAGTTCCTTCTAGTGCTGTGTATAACTAATATTTCTAAAGACTTAGAATGAAAGTATTTTACATATGGACCAAATCATATTCAAAGACAGACCTTTAACACTGGACTAAGTGAAGAACCCAGGCCAGCAGCTTGCTTACATAGGTCCAAAATTAGAGGTCTTAGGTATTTTTAAAATTACAATAACTTAAAATGGACCTTTTTGGAAAAGAGCAGAGTCATAAAAATGAATATAAAATTACACTTAGTACATAATATGTATCTGATGCATTATTAAGCATTCAAATTCCAACTTCAGAGCAATGATGTACTATTTCATTCCATTGTAGGGAGGTGAAGAAATGGTTTCAGCTAGTTAATTTCTTTTTTTTTTTTTAAAGACTCATATTAAGATGTTTTGAACTAACTTCCACTGGTGTCAATTTTTTTTAAAGTTTTGTCATAATAAAGTTGATTAAATGAATTTAATGCATCAGCAATAATCATGGTAAATCAGGATGAAATTAGCATAAAGAGCTTTAAAACACATATATTTTGAAACAATTTTAATTGCTCTTATAGAAAATAAATGTATGAGATTTTCTGGGATTAGAAAGTATACCTCTTACACAAGAACTTTGAAAAAATTAGTAGAAATTATTCTCAATTCTCAATTGTCTCATTTGCAGCGTTCAAAAATCTAAGTGTAATGTACAGTTCTCTGATACATTATTTTATTTTATTTCAACTTAGTATTTCATTTAAGTGTAAATAATTAGGAAAACACACTTAGATTTGAAACTGCAGAATCCCTAAGTATATTAGTTCATGTTTCATGTTATTATAGGTAACACCTGTAATATAGACCTTGCTAACCTTGCAGCCCTAATACCAGAATCATAGAATCATAGAATGTTAAGGGTTAGAACAGACCTTAAAGACCATTTAGTATTGACCCCCCATGTCATGGACAGGAACGTCTACCACTAAACCAGATTGCTCAAGGCCTTATCCAACCCATCATTATTTTAGTGATTAAAATAATTAATGCATTATTTTAAAAGTAATTTTGTGTCTATTTCCCCTAACATTAAACTGGAAAAATAAAGATTCAAAGACACCCACATTTTGTGTGTTTAAGAAACAATGCAACAATAAGTATTAGGTTGATAATTTCTGTGTTTACTTACTTTCTCCATCCAAACTCAGTTTCTTTTCTTCTTGCTCTGGTTTTTGTACACCTCTCTCTTTAACTGTTTCTTTATCAAGCCTCCCAAAGTTTTCTTATCCCAGTTTGTTTTACAATCTCACTCTTTGCAAAAGCTTCCCCTTCTCTTTGTTCAGTTTACTCAGTGTTTGCTGATTTCAGAATTTTACCGGTTAGCTGACAACAGTCCTTTGCTGACCCTTTCTGTCTCTCCACTTTCACTTTCCAATGACACAGTACTCTTCCTCCATTATTCTTTCTTCAATATCTCATTCTTTACCCCATGTGATTCCATTTCTCCTCTTCCCAGACTTAGTCACTGTTTAGCCTTTATTTGCAAATTCCTATATAGTTGGCTAATTCTCGAAGAATCATTGATTATAACCAGTGTACCACTATGGAACTGGGAACTTTCTGGAAAAATCAGTTAGTTTGTTTGCCCAGAATTAGTGTGCTGTTTCTGTGTCTATTTTAGGAATGGGGGATGAAATAAAAAAAAGAAACTAAAAAATCCCAAATCAAAGCCAAACAAAAACAAACAAACAAACAAAAACAAACAAAATTTATTTTTTTAAGGTGCTACGATTGTGATTCTGCTGTTAACAGTAGAAATAATTCTGGAATTTACAGATGCTAACAAAAACACACAAACACATAAAAATATCAACAAAACATTGTCAACATAAGGAGTCTCTAAAATATATAATATCACCAAGGAACGTTTTCCAGATTTTGAAATACCACATACTAAAAATGTCTTGCTGCCAAAGTACTGCTCTAAAATATTAATTTTACTCCCAGTTTTTACTCCTTAGATATTTCTCTGTAGCTTCTCTGAGTTCCTTTCCCCCCTCTCATTCTGAAATAGCCTATCCTGAATGTATTAACTGTCTATTTGTTTGTCTAATCAAGTCACAGCTGATAAGAACTCTCCAGCATTGCAGAGAACAGTAAAGAATATAGATTTTTTCAGTGTATATTTCTGCATTATCTGATAAAAAAGAAATAAGGTGACCTTTTCTTTTAGAAGAGGGACTCTGACATCTTACCAAGCTCAGATGGGAAGGAAAGTCCTGTAGAAGACAGAACAGAGAAAGGGAGAGAGACTTCTAGGAAAAGCTAAGTTTAGGAAAGAAGGATGTACACAACTTACTGGATGTTTTTATTTCATCTGAGCTATATGGTTACAGAATTATCTACTGGGGGAAAGGAGAGCTTTATATTGTGTTGTGTCTTTCTCAGAAACATTATAAGTTCATTCAGAGTAAGAAAAACTGAGATAATGGCTGGTTTAGGGCCAACTCATTCAATTGATGGAAACACATTTTCTATCTGGAAAAAAGCACTGATAAGGCAACATCTGTTTCTGTTGGAGAATGTTTCAAATATACTAGCTCAGTGATCTATGCTCAGAAGTCTCAAAGGAACTAATGAATCATTGCCAATTTTTCTTATCTTGGAAAACTGAGAAATAGTGAGTTTTGCAAATATTGTCCCATTATCCAGAAAATGACAGAACAAACTATCTCAACCATCATTTCAGGTATATGAATAAATTTGTTAATTTGGAGCTTTGCTGGTAATGAACTAGAGATTATAATATATAAGAGATAGCTCCTTATTTCTTGGTGATTTGGTGGTTTGGTTTTTTAATTTTTATTTTGTTTTTTTATTTTTTTTTGTGTAAGTTTATTTTTAATCAAATACTTGCATGTTATGAAATTTACAGGTATGACCCAGTTATATTAGAAACTGTTGTTTTAATATTGATATCCAGGATCTTTTGAATACTTTTCCTTATTCCAGTTCTAACCTCTCTCTACTTATATTTTTATGGTCCTTGGAGTACAGTTTATGGATCCTTAATGGGGATGAACAAAGAAAAGGTTATACATAAAATGTATGCAAATGTAACTTGAGAAGAAAGGACTTGTTCAGATTTGTTACATGATAATTCTTATTTCCACCAGAAAATAAGAGGCAAAAGTTATGAAAATTTTTAATAAGTACATAGCTTTATCAGTGCATATTGTATACAGTTTGAAAATTATCCTAAGGTTGGTAGGCTATTAAAAAATAATGGATGGATTACAATTATGGTAACCCAAATCAAGTTATTGTAATTGTTAAAATTCATAAAAATTGATTTAATATATCCAAATTAAGAGGAATGTATTGTGAATTCAAAAAGCCATTTCTATCTACAGAATATCAAAGATGTCTTAAAATAACAATGACTAGAACTAGATTTTGTGTATTCACAGAATCACAGAATATGCCGAGTTTGAAGGGGACCACCAGGATCACTGAGTCCAACCCTTAGCCCTCCACAGGACCATCCCCAAGATTCACACCAGATGCTCAAGAGTATCATCCAAACACTTCTTGAATTCTGCCAGGCTTGGTGCTGTGACGATTTCTCTGGGGAGCCTGTTCCAGTGCCCAAGCACCCTCTGAGTGAAGAACCTTTTTTCTAACATCCAACCTAAACCTCCCCTGACACAACTTCAGGCCATTCCCTCAGGTCCTGTCACTGTTCACTGCAGAGAAGAGATCAGCACCTGTCCCTCCTCTTTCCCTCATAAGGAAGTTGTAACTGCAATGAGGTTTCCCCTCAGTCTCCTCTTCTCCAGGCTGAACAGACCAAGTGCCCTCGGCCGCTCCTCATCATCTTCACTGCTCTCCTTTGGATGCTCTCCAGTGGCTTCAAATCTTTCTTATAGTGTGGTGCCTAAAACTGCACACAATATTCAAGGTGAGGCTGCCCCAGTGCAGAGCAGAGAGGGACAATCCCCTCCCTTGACCGGCTGGCGATGCTTTGCCTGATGCCCCCCAGGACAGGGTTGGCCCTCCTCGCTGCCCAGGGACTGCTGATTTATATTCAGCTTGCCATCGACCAGGACCCTTAGGTTCCTTTTTACTGTGAGGATGATAAGGCACTGTAACAGGTTGCCCAGGGAAGCAGTGTCTGCTCCATTCCTTGAAGTGTTTAAGGACAGGTTGAACAGAGCTCTGAGCAACCCAGTCTAGTGGAAAGTGTCCTGGACCACAACAAGGGGGTTGGAACCAGATGATCTTTAAGGCTTCTTCCAACTCAAGCCATTCTATGATTATTTGACACAAAATATTGTTCATGTTTTTTTAGTGATATGGCTTTTGAGTATTTTTTATAAGATTTCCCTGTGTTGTTACAGGATTACTTCTGCACAACTATAAGTAAACTACAAAATGGTTTCTTAAAAAAAAACCATCTGACAACTCGGTTCTCAAAGATGTGACCCAGGAATTCAGTGGCAATGCAGACACACCTATTTATTTGAGAACCTTTTCCTCTTTTTTTTTTTTTTTAATTTTTTTAAACTTAGATGACCTCTCCTACCCCTTAGTGACATGCAGAAATTGAAAGAGCAGAAGTGAACAGCAGTCCACCAAAACTATTACCCAACTGTTGATAATGAAGAAGAAATTTCTTAAGGAAGGTACAGCCAACTTATAATTAGGTAAAATCCACAAAGGAATTCTCTCCTTATCTTAGACAGCAATTGTTTTGGACCATGAAGTGAGAGGTTTCATATTATTTATGATTCTTCATACTATCGTATAAGTTATTTCAATAGAAAAGTATATTAGCAATCTCTTTGAAATGCATTCAGTTCAAGTCCTTCTTCAGATCAAGTCTTGACCCCCTTTAATAGCAGAGGCTGGAGAGATTCTATGAAACTTATGTCCTGCCTCCTGAATCTGATGATGTTGCTGCTGTTTCCTTGCTAGCCTTACTAGACAATAGTTATGACATCAGACAGCAGAGACAGTCTATTGGTCAGTGGCATTCTGGGCTCTGCATTTGTCTCCAAACAAAAGGCTTGAAGATCTACTCAAGCACTTGTTACCCAAGTCATAGGGTCACAAGAAGTCCAACAGACTGCCCTTTCCTAGCCTTGTTATTCCACTTTGTGTGGAAAGTTTTGTTTAGCTGTTGCCTTGAATATCTTTCAAACATGTGAGAGAAACTTTAAAATGTAGTGCATATTAAAGGATGGCGATAAAAACTGGATTTTTGTAAAGACTGTTTTTCTCTAGTGTACATTGTTTATATTCTCAACCATGGCACCTACTTGGTGGCAGTTTTTAAAGCTAGCTATTTAAAGTGTTAAAAATATTTTATTTTAGGTGGCCCATGGAGTATGATTGCCAACACAGGAAGATTGTTGTTCCCTGTGACAAATCAGTGGATATTTGTCGGTTGTAGACCTGATGCAATACTTACAAGATGCAGGAAGGCTGATAGTGATGTCAGCTTCAAAAGTTTGGGAAGTACAACTTGATTTGATGACTTTGCACCACCAGTCTTTAAAATTAATTTCCTCTTTCATCTGGCTGCCATTCAATAACACATTTGAATCAAGAACTCCTAAGAGTTTAAGCACCCCATAAAACCTCCCTATCATTATATTCCAGCCATGCTAAAGCAATTGTTATGCCTTCTTGGAGAAAATTAAGATTCTTTTGTCTACTAACACTTTTAGTCAGGTATCACATACTGTCGTTATAAAGAATTCCTAACTAAGCAATAGCATCTGATTTTGTGAAGTATGAATGTAAGATTGTTTATCCCAAGCATAACACTGATAAATTGTATTTTCCTGATTCTTTAATTTCTACTAGGAAATGGATTTGTAAACAAAAAAAAGTGCAGTGCCTTAATGTAAAATTTATTTTTCCCTCAACATTTCAAGTCACATAGTACTGTTTAGTGTTATGCTCTAAAGGCTCTTTCCAGTAGTGCCAAGCTATAGGACAGGAGGCAATAGGCAGAAACTGATGCACAGAAAGTTCCACCTGAATATGAGAAGAACTTCTATATTATGTGGTGGAATAAGCCCTTGAACAGATTGACCAGAGAGGTTGTGGTGTCTCCCTCACTGGAGATATTCAAGGAATGTCTGTACACAATCCTGTGCGATGTACTCTGGGATGACCCTGCTTGAGCAGGGAGGTTGGACCAGATGACCCACTGTGGCCCCTTCCAACCTTATCCACTCTAAGATTCTTTAATTTTTTTCACTGTTTGAAGTCACCAATGTTTTCTTCTACAAAGCATAACCCTACTCCAGTTTTTGTGGTAATCTTACTATTGTATGCTGGAACTATATTGCAACTTTATGCCACACTATCTGCCAGAGGTGGACTGTTATCACACACAGAAAAAGGTGTTCCTTCTTGCATATTTAACCTAGATAATCTTGTTAAAAAATAAAATCAACCTGTTCAAATTTTGCATGCATCTAATGAAAATATTCCTTTTCAGGAATTAATTTCTGTATCATGCACGTATGGGACTTTGATAGATATTAAACAAGCAGGCAATTGAATAACAGTATATTTACATTGCTCTAATATACCAGAAGCAAGTGTTGCTTCATTTTTGAAAATGAGAATTAATTGCTTACAACTTCTGTAATTTTCATGTCGCCATATAACCAATTCATTCATACATTAATATACTATGTTTTAATGAAATAATTCCAGAAACACTGATATTCATCTCTGATAAAAGTCCATGTCAGTTACACTACCACCATTCTTGAGAGTCAAAAAGGTTCTTGATTATAGGACTCTGGACAGAGGGAATGAATACTATAGTTAAGGTCCTCCTGGTGAGATTTCTCTGTGAAAAGAGCTTAGAAATCTTACCACACTGGACAGTTGTGCTCCCAGGGACAAGATTCTGATTACTGTTAATCTTTGAAGAAACAGGTCAGCTGCAGAACTCATAAGGTCTCAGATGTGGATGGTCATCCAGACCAAATGTTTATTTCAAGCACAATTAAAGTAAGTATGATATCCGGAGCCCATCAAATCCATCCTGCACCAGAAAGAAAACACTTCCGAAGGTTATGGGGTTTCTTCAAAGTATAGAAATCTCACAGAATGATTTCCCTATGCAGTAAACTAGCTTGTCTGAGATTTCTGTTATTTATTAATATCTTATTATAATATACATATGAATTAGTATTTTATTATATCTTATATTCTGATATGCATTGAATGTTATAAATATTGCTAGAAATAATAGTATTTATTATTATGTCATATAATCTTGTACAAATCTAGGTTTTTTATATACACTTTTTTCAGCCTTATAAAAAAAAACATTGATTCCAAGTTGTTTAGCTAGGTATCCTTGAGAAATGAAGAGACACTTGAATCCATAAATGTTTCATCTATCTTACAGCCTTCCAAGGCACTTTTACGAGACAACTCATTCTAAAACAAACTGCCTCCAGTGACTGGAAAGTGAGTGTAAACAACCAGCTTAGCCTAAAAACCTAGCTTTTAGGTGGCTGAAGTTATGTCTGATAAAATCTTTCCCAATTTGAAATGAATATTTTTCTTCTCCTTTCCCTGTAACAATGACTTGTGTAAGTATATAATGTGAGGCTAAGAATAAGAATGCTGTGTTTGAAAACATTTATTATTTATTTGACAGTATTTGTGTCAGAAAGTTGTTGTTTTCTAAAACAATATCACAAATTATCCACAACATGTCAAGAGAACACAGAACAGCTCTATTTTCAACAGAGGAAAGGTAGAAAAGTTACCATGCTGGAAACAATAACTTAATTTGTAGATTGTGTTGTTATTAGCACTCTACAGACCCCCACCAACTGCAGGGACCTATTCTGTACTTGTATGAATGCATAATAGTGCTGCAGAATTTAGACACTTGTCTGTTAAGTGGATATGCTTAGGATTAGATTAATGGTTTCTTAACTGAGAGGTTTCTAACCACTAGAGGGCTCAAAATTGCTGTGTGATTTTATGTATGAATACATGAATAAACATATATATACACCTATACACACACATACACAAGGTGGGTACATCATTTGTATGCATACGTTTTACTTGTGTGTACACAGGTATAAATGCACATATATGCACATACTTGTGTTTTAATAGATGATCTATTTTCTTTTAATGGTTTTGAACATTTAAATAAAAGTTAAATCTTAAATACTTTTAACAAAACTTTGAAATTCACCTAATACAGCTGAAATGCTTTTCTACTTCCACAAAGTAATTTTTTTCATTCTCAGATGACTGGATTTACACCAACACCAAATGTTCATTTCATCAAACTGAATATTGAAAACAATAACAACAACAACAAAAAAGTTCAAAATTCCATGAGCAATGCCTGCTGTCATCATATGTTTTATTAAGGTATGTAGGTGACACTGAATAACATGGGCACAATTAATTCTTTCATAAATTACTTTCCAGAGAATGTAGTGCAGTGCTGCAAAATTGATCACACTAAGCATTTTTGTTTGACTTTATAACTTATTCTCCCAGAAAATCTTAGAGGTTCTAAAGAATTAAAATATTTGTGGACTGCTGAGTGTCTTCTTTCACTAATGTGACAATTTTAATGATGAGAGAAATGACTTTCAACTATATTTATGTAATGTATAGTCTTTGGAGACTGCAATTCAGTTCCTCCACAGTATGACAATATAATAATGAATAATTTACCCACACAGTTCAAAAGATAGTTAACACACTATTTTCAGTCAGAGTTGACACATACAAAAGTTGGGGGTATTGGTATTTTCTATATGTTTGCAAAGTTATATTCATCTAAGTGTAAGAAATCTGATCAACAAACTGCTATTCCAAGAACCATGAAGTTTCAGAGTATAATGATTAACAATATTGTAGGTTGTAGAAATAGGAAACAGACACAAAATATTCTACAGGCATTTATTGCTGTACATATTAATCAATTTTGAATACTTTCTTCAGAATATTTTCCTGTATAGAAAATTGTGCAAAAACACAAGAAAAGGGAAAATATTCTTTTTGCAGCAGACTCTTTTGAATATTTGCAAAAAAATTGTGTTGGATATAATCATGATTATGAATACTACTCAAGTGCATGGACTTTTGTATAACTGAACAATATCTTTCGGGCTTTGATACAGAATAGTAACTTTGAATTTGGCTGAACGACATGTGATTACTGCGTAAATTATCACTAGTACAGTTAGACACTAACAACTAAAAAAAAGCTCAACATTCATTTTCTAGAATCATCATCTTCTCTGTGTTTTCCTAAATTGTTAAAAGTGGTACCAGATGTTTCACCTTCATAAAATGCTAAATTCTTAAAAAAGCACAAAAAAATAATTCAGGGGTGGGCGAGGAGAGTTTATATTAAATAGTAAAGTATGCTGGAAATATAAGTCCATTGCTATTTACACTTAGATAAATTCTAAAGTATAGCTTCTTATGGTCCCATTTCTGTTAATGCTTTTACTTTAAAAAGAAAAATATGCACAACTAAGCCAAGGTATTTTTGCTTTAAGAATTTTAAATCTTGCATGTTTTGCATTGAAAATTTAGCTTTACTGATTGTGTGTGATGTTAGATTAGAACTACAGTGTTCTAATAAAAAATATCTTTTGTGTACACTGCACATGTGCAATGCATTCTTAGTTTACCAATTAGTTATCTGAACATGGAAAATAGCCTGCCACACTGGACGACAGATGTTAAAAGTGGGGGGGTTTACCCACTTTTGAGTTGGCTGACATATTTATCATATCACCTTTAGTTCCAGGAGTAAGCTTGAAATCAATAAAGTCAATTGAAATGTGTTGACACTACTTTTATTAGACTAAAATTAATTTTTTCATAAACTTAAAACATATTTCCATAAGGGAAAGACCCATTTCCCTAATGACAGCCTACTGATGTCAATGAAATTATGCTATGAATTCCTATGCTAGGAATTAGATTCTATCCAGGTGGAATTATCTGTTCCACTAGGATCTTGAGAAAAAAACCATCCTTATTGTATGACAGCACTGCACAAATTCATCTAGTGATTTCACATTTATATTATTATCCTCAATGTAAGAATGACATCAAACTATTAGTGAGCATTCACAGATGGTTGACCAGGATGGTGAAAGGCAAGGAAAAGCAGCCAAGGTCACTTGGTTTGTTGGAGCTTGATGAGGGAAGAACTTATTGAAGCCTTCAACTTCCTCAAGAGAACCAGTAGAGGGAAAGGTGATGATCTGCTCTTTCTGGTGACCAGTGATAGGACATGGAGATGGAATGAAGCTCCATCAGGGGAAGCTCAGACCAGACATTAAGAAAAGGTTCTTCACTGAGTGGGTGGTTGGTCACTGGAACAGGCTTGCTACGAAAGTGGTCATGGAAACAAGTTCCAAGGAGCAGTTGGACAATGCAAATATTTATTAATAACAGTCATAACATGAAAAAAACCCAGTGATTTTCACAAAGATCCTACATGATGCAAGATTTGTACTGGATACAAGAAACTGCAAATGTGAAATTTCTTATTGGAGTGAGGAAAAGAACTCAACTATACGGGTGACCTTTTCCTACCACATTCAAAGAAGTACATTATTTTTAATCTGTTGATAACAATGAGTTTTAATGTGGAATGGGATATGGTAGTTTTAATAAACTTTTTCTTAATTGTACAATATTTGGGTTTTAATCTCTGCATTACATCTACGTAACAATATAACCTCACAAGTCAGTGGCAGTCATATATTATTTCTACATCTGTAGCACCTATCATCTAAAATATGTAATTTTCTTCTTACAAATTCATTACAGATAAGAAAGTTGCTAAGACTTGACATTACTAGAAAGCCATTTTTAGAGCAGTAGCTGTTATTCTATTCTTATAATTCAGGAACATGTTCCATAATATTATTGCCATGACACCCCATTGAGTTAAGAAATGCCAAGCATTAACCAAACTTAAGTGTCTAAACTAGCAAATATAAGACATATGACGGAACACAGCTTGTTTATAAACTTTATTAAAAAAATCTAAACCAAATCAAAACAAACCCCCTTGGTAAATATGGGGTTTAGGAGATTAAAACCCTTTGCTATTAACACATACAAAGATTAGAGTTCATTTCCATTTTAAATAGTTACTGACATGCATACCAAGTGGGGTAAATATGTAGGACAAGATCCCGGGGCTTGGGATTACAGACATCTAACAGCAGTCAATCCAAAGCAATGACAGCATGTGACAGAGGCAGGAGGTCCACTTATAAATACCTTTGTTGTGAGCCATGATGAATCTGAAAGCATTGTTTCTAATGCACAATGATCTTTCTGGGTTTTTTTGGTCTTTTTTTTTTTTTTTGTGATTTGTACATTTTTTTATGGGCATTCATCTCACTTGCAATGACTCAGTTCTGCAGTAATTTTATTTTTACTGTTTCAACATATGACTTTTTTCTGCTCGAGAGGAAACAGCTTAAAGCTCTGAATGAAAATAATAATGACAAGAAAAATAAAAATATTTAAAAGTTTTGAAACAGAAGCCTTCTTACTTGGCTAAAATATTAAAAAAAATCTGCAAAAAATTTGCAGGAAAAGTAATCAGCTTTCTTATATATATGTAACGTATAACTTTCTATATCATCATATTTAGATCTGTTTGATATCAACATAAAGCATGACTGTATAAAGATTTTCATCTTAACTTTTGATTTTTAATTATTGGAAAGTGCATCCTTAGTTTTCACTTTTGTAACTGCCAAATTTAAAATCTTATACCCACTATTGTTTTGTTTATATACAATTTATTAAAATTACAAGTTATATTTTCTTAAATATTCTTTATCCATATTCTTATTACATGTCTCCAAATATTTATATGCAAAATTAATTAAAATTACATATCACCAGAATATGAGAATCTTTCTTATTGCAAAAATGCATTGCAGCCTATTTTAATATCTTTTATATAGTTTCCTTACTCTCATCACTATGTTTTCCATGAATTATTTCGCATTGAATGACTTAAATCCCCTTAAAATCAATAGAACTGTTTTCATCCAGTAGATCCACGTATTCTAGGGCATATGATTTGTTCCATTCATTTTGGTCATGCATCCACTTACAAACATAAATAGCAACTGCATGAGTCTTAGTGAAATGTAAATCAAAATCAGTTATATTTTGGAACTAGCACTAAAATAAGGGGGCTATATGTTCTAAGTTATCAAAGTAAAAATGATCTCCCATTTTTGTACCTTTTCATGTTTTCAGTGCTGCTTTCACTGAAACAAAATAACAAGATAATAAATAATAAAACCCAAAAGTCATTATTAATCTGCCACCATTTCTTTCTGGCTCAAAATGGTAACTCAGTCAGATACACTTGGTAACTTGTCAGATAGACTACTGATGAGCTGCCTGTTTTAACCTCACTGCACTAAGGAATACCCTTTGTCTCAAATAGGCAGCATTATGCCTAATCCTCATGCTTTTTCTGGGGCCAGATAGCCTTTGTGTGGAGCTGACACACAGATTTGTGTTTTCATGGCAAACTCAGGATATGTGCCAAATCATTCTGGCCAATTTATCCTGGCAGTAAGTTTTAGCTGTTTACCTTCGCCCACCAGGAGACTTTCCAATTCAAGGGTATTTTTTAGGAATCAATTTCAAGTGAGTAAAAATAAAAATAGAGTCATTAATTTCTGTTGGTGAAGTGAAATCTCCTAAAGAACAAATTCTAACCTATTTGCCCAGCTCTGGAAGAATCAGCTGAAGATACCAATGTGGCTTAATATTCTTAAAGGTAATAACTATTTCCTAAAATCTTGCTGTGCTGAGAAATAATTTGTATTCTACTGGCATGTACACTTTTATATAGTATTTAAAAAGTATTCTTAAAGATCTCTAGATCTCTACTTGGAACAATTACTATTTCAATAATATTAGAGATATTACTTTTTCTAGCTTTCCTTTGGCAAAAATTCTGCAGTTATAATAGTATTATACTTATAAAATACTTTTTCTGGAATAATTTATTATTTTGAAAATTGATTATAAATTCTACAGGAAAAATGGAGTTTCTTGGTGGTTAAGTGTAGGAGAGTTTACTAGTATATTTTTACTAGGATATAGCTGTCTTTAATGATCTCAAGTAGTGAGATGAATACATTGTACTAGTGAGTGAAATTACCAGAGCAACTCAAATTTGGCTACATGATTTAGTACAAATCATGGTTACCACAGAAAAATCGTACCTTTGCATTTATTTTGTCTTTCTTATTTTTATTTTGCCCATTGTGCAACATTTCCTTTTCCCCTTTCTACTCTTTTTCCATAAAGATTTCTGATCTTCTCTACTGAAATAACTCTTGTGTGTGAGTGGGTGGGCAAAATGACACATAAAATAGTAATATTGCTAGTGTGATGATAATAACAGTGATTGGAAACAGGTATGCCGATTCCTTGAAAAATACCCTGTTCACCGCAGTGTTAAAGGAATACAGTCTGAAGCATGTGGAGTGATAGCTGGCTGAACTCAGTTTGTAGAAGAGATGCTTCACCATTGTCCTTTTGTGAGATAGTGACAAGAGGCGCACAATCAGTAACACTTTAAAGTGAGTAAGCTAAACAAGGAGATCCTGATATGTCTGTGTTACTTTGTTTCATTACAGTGAACTTACTCCTAGTTTGTAACAGTTTTAAATCCTGAACATCTATTTTCTAGTAAAAACAACAAAAACACAAACCAAACAAAAAACAAAACAGGAAACCAAACCAAACCAAACGGAACCAATGACCCAAAGAAAACAAATGATACTACTGTTTTTGGAAGGCAATTGAAATCAAGTCTTCATTTTCTTTCATTCTGAGAAAGAAAAGTTCTTTAAATTACTGTACAGAAAGATCACAATGGAGATGACTTTTTGAGGTAAGTATTCATCAGCTGGGGTTTCAGATATCCAGATTCCCATAGTCAGTTCCTCGCGAGGGATGAAAAATTATCTTGTTCTGAGGTTATCTAGTATTTTACACTGAGATCTGGATACATCCTCAGGTAACCCCTTACAAAACTGGCCTACAGACTCAGCAGTGAAGACCTGGGATCAATTCAGTAATGAAGAAAAGTAAAAAAAACTCTGTAAATTTTGATGAACTTTGTGGGAATAGAAGGAGACAGGTGATCCCTCTTCTGAGAGAGCAGAAATGGACACTGATTTCCTAAAACACTTTCTCCTTCAACCACCACAAAAAGAATTTTGGCCAACATATTCATATTATGACAAATACCATGGTCAAATATTTACTGATTTCAAGTTGTCATTCTCAGTTTTTTTGGAATAAGAAAGGTACTACACAGCAGTGATCTGCAACAAGAAAAGGTTTAGGAGTTGTCTATGCTCTTCTCAGTGAAGAGTACAACTGTTAACACTTGGCATTTAGTTTGGCAATACATAATTGGTACGATTATGTGCAGATAACAAAAGCAATATAAATATGGGAAAATAGATAATCAGGCCACTTTCTGTTTAATATGTGTTTAGCTTTTTTTTCAAACACTGGGTTTGACTTTCCTCAGATTAATATTGCTGGAATCCTGGAGAAGTTCCACTGAAAATTAAAATATTTACTGGTGAACAAATTCTGCAGGATTTAAATCAGCAACAATTGGATAACTTAATCCACTATAATAATAGTTTAACTGGTAGACTGTCAGAGGAAAGAAGTTTCATAAAACAGAAGACAGAAGTTAAAAACTTGAAACAGATTTTGGAGATCATCACTAACTGTAATTTTAGTGGAGCCACTTTACTAGGAACCACAGCAATCATTCAGTAATGACAAACTGCCACTTGCAGTGGCACAATTTTGGACAAAGACAGAATCTGGTCTCTTTTACCTAGCCAGGATGTTTAAGAGGTATCATTTTTCATTGAATGGTTATTGGGCTTTGTCATATTTCCCATAAGGGGCAAAATGAACTGTTTGTTCTATTAGCCAAAGGAGAACTATATACCACATCCATAAGAAACAGGAGATTGAGTCTTGTTCCACAAAGTGGACTTTATCAGGTTAAGTGATGTTTACTAGAACTCCACCTCAGTTATTATGCAGACTTCTATTCATTAATATATATGCATAATTGCCTTGGTTTATCCTTCTTCCTAATCCCTTTTACTTCTAAGCATAGATCTCATGTTTGTGGGAGAGATTAATTTGAATGCTACCTCTACCAGCCAAGAGTGATTTTAAAAATAAAGCTGGAAAATTGAATTTTTACTCCATGTCATCACTGAACAAACTCTTACTGAAGGTACAGAATACCTTATCTGGTAGGACATGACTGAAGGAATCAAGAACTCACAACTGCTTGAAAAGCCTCTGATCAGGTCTGCCAATATGGTGCAGGCTGAAAACAGAAAAAATGAACAACAGATTACAGATTTGGAAAAAGAGGAAAACTCAGACTTTTTTTATATTTCCCATCAGTGCTTTCTGCACAGATATTACAACAGAGTGGAAGCAAGGCTGTATTGCAGGCCTCCTCAACTATTTTCATTTGTGCATCAGACCATGAACAATGCGGGACAGTTGCCTGCATTTTACTAAAAGCTGTTTCTTTCATTGCCCCCACCCATGGCAAAGACCCAGCTTGCTTTCAACTCCCTGTGACCTCTGCCACTAGAGGGCTGCACGTTGTGTGATATTCCCCGCTAAGCCTCCAGTATCACTGCTCCAAGTAGTTAAATAAGGAAGAAAAGAAGCATATTCTGAAGCATATCTGTAATAATGAATACTTTTCTTAATATTAAAGTGACATTTGTTGTAATTTTTATTACATGCAGCTATTTGCTTGGTTAAGTAGAACTGCTATTTGCTTAGTTAAGTAGAACTGTTACTGAGAAGCTAGTTATATATCTTTAGCTAACTTCTTCAAAGATGAGCTTGCCTATCAAACTATAAAAAACCTACTCAAAGTACCAGAAAAGTTGAAAAAGCTTGTCTAAGTGGGATGGGAGATATCGTAGTGGGGAATTATTAAACAAAAGGCATTCTGTAGAGACGAGGGGAGGCACTTGGGAAACAGCTGTTAGCAAAGGCAGACTAAGGCAGGACAGACATGTGCTGAGTCTGAGGAAATTAGCTTTCAGGATTACCACTTTTTCCTCGAAACTTATAGAAGCTAGACACACAAACAACATACATGCTGCTTATCATTTTAAATCCCTTTTATATTCTACACTTTAATATGTCTGCTGTTAGCATGGAACAATACTTTTGTTTCAATAATGCAATCAAGTGTTTTATAAGCTAATTGGGGATCCCAAAGGGAGGACTTGCAGGTGCTGAATCCAATCAGATCTGTCACATAATTAAAATTGGTGCAGGGGGCACAGTAAAACAGATGTGGTCTAAAAACCAGAGTATTGTTTGATTCAATGTTGTTACAGATGAATGGGACATATTCAGTGAGATAAAGAAAGCAGTGTTATAATTTATCCAGTTCCACTGCGGAAATTGACTCAAGATGGCTTAATTCAAACATTGTGGGGTTTTATTTTTGTCTTCAAAATTTTCTGTAAGTCATTTGCTTAGTTTACAAATAAAAAGAGGCCTCTTAGGACTGATGACCTTACAAACTGTATGTGAGATTTACAAGTCATGCCATTCTCTTTCTAGCTCAAAATACTAATAAAATTCTTCAGCTGGAACTTAGTAAAGAAAATGAAAGAGCTAGAACTAGTCCCCAGTTTGCTGTACCATAATTGTATCAGTAACTGCCAAGGTAACAGAAGCCTAAAATTTTATTTCAGTAACTAAAGTAAGCAATTATGAGTCAGAGCATCTTAGATACAAAGGGTATATGATGAGTAAGAAAGTTCCCTTATACAATCATTTTTCTGACCATATATGCTATCAAATTTTTACTGAACCTGCTGCATCTATTTCATCTGCTGGCAAGCAAGCTGGATATCACATTCCCGGGACACAATTCCCAAAGAACTCCTTCAAAGTTTCCTATGTACAGTGCCTGATTGAGTTCTTAATTTGTGAATGCATTTGGGCAGGAGCCTATTTAGATGTTAATATGATCACAGTTTAATATCCTATAGTGAATTACCTATCTGGCATGTAATTTACAAGCAGAGGTGATGTGCTATATGATACATTATACATGAAATCTGTATTTTAAGTACTAAAAATTGTTTGGGTCAGTACTAATTGTAAATGATTACTAAAACTAAGGCTGTCTCCCAGGGAGCTTAGACTGGAAATTGTATTTCATCCACAATCAGCCAGGTTTTCAGCTCGCGCAATAGGAGAATTGAGTCAGCAGCCACGCCGCACACACACATACCAATACGTATTTAGCACAGAGCATGGTGTAACGCAATAAACACACGTTCCTAAATTTTGTGTGGAATTGATGCTCCAGTACTGACCACTGCCGCAGTAATAGTGGTTTGAGAATTTTTTTTTCAAAAACAACGAGTCAATAAATAGCAGAGTAAAATAGTGGAAATGCTTTTCCAGTGCGCAGACAATCCCCAGAGCCCTGCCTCCCCCTCCTCCCGCATCTTAAAACCTTTTAAGCTTCCACCTGAATAATTTGAGATTTGCAAGCAAAAATAACCTTCGCCGCAGTGAAACATTTGTATTCTCTACGAAATATTTAGGTAAGCAACGCAGCTCTGCGTCGCACAGCTCCAGATGGACCGGCTGTCACAGCGTAACAATAGTATCTTTATTATTTCCTCTACAAGCCTGCGCGATGCAACCCGGCGCGTCCGACGCTCCCGGCGCGGAGCAGCAGCGCTGCCCCCCGCCCGCCCCCCGCAGCGGCCAGCGGGGACGGATGGACGGATAGACAGACGGAGGGAGGGCCGCGGCTACACCGGCCGGGTCGGGTCGCGCCGCACCGCGCGAGTGGTGCAGTCAGCCTCGGCGAGGACACGTCCCCGATATCCCACCGCCTCGTCGGGCAAGCTCAGCCGTCCTCCCCGGCAGCTGCGGGCCTGCGGAGCGCAGCGTGTAACCCAGGTGACGCCGCATCACGGCGGGGACCCTCCAGAGGCGGGAGCCGGCCCCCACACGCCCGCCCCCGCCNCGGCACTAGGGCGGGCAGGGGCGGAAAGGGGCTCAGAAACAGCGTGAATCATCTCCCACTCTCTCCCTCGCCCACCATTTACACCGCTTGCTCCGTCCTTGCACCCCCTCCCACGGTTCTAACCTCTCCTGCCTTGCGGGTTTCTGCAGTGCAGCCAAGGGTGGGGGCCCCAAGCCCTGGCCAGCCAGCTGCCCGCGGTGCTGGGGCGAGAGCGGAGCAGCGCCGCACCTCA
>WBMV01004632.1:240858-285706 GCA_013396655.1 Campylorhamphus procurvoides
CTACCTGACTGCCTGGGTCCTCTTCCCCCCCACCCCCCCAAAGATTCCCATTTCTCTAATGTTATCATTCATCAAAATGGCGTCGGTTTTCAGCATCTACCAGTCTTTTTATTTAATATCCACGCTGGGGCTGCACAGCCGTGACCCTACGGAGGCGAGGAGGGAGCACAAGGGGCTCCCGCAGCCCAGCTATCTTCCTCGCCTGTGTAACGATGGGCGAAAATAAAGGGCAGCTGGAGGGAGACGGCAAACGCTCTTCCCTCCTTCTACATCCTCTGGGTCGCAAGTTGAATTTCTGCCTTGTCGTGCGTTGTCCTCCTCCTTGGCCTCAGTTCCATTGTCAGCCGCGTACACGGCGTGTGTTTGCCGTGCCGAGCCGGGGGCGAGGGCTGGTTTGTGGCGGGGGGAGTCGCCCCTCGGCTGCGGGGACTCGCTAGCTAACATCCTGTTCTTCCTGGAGGAGATGAGTTATAACGGGACCAGCATCTCCTTTATCCATATTCACTGGAGTCGTCATAACAATGCACCGAGGCAGAGGTGAATTTATTTGCCCAATGTTGAGAGCAGCGGTCCGACTGTACATAGTGCATGGTTCCCCAGCTATGGTAATACGAGTGGGCATCACTGTCACACACAGGCACTTCTTGAGACGCTTATGGTTTCAGAGAAGAGAAGTAAGGTGAATTGAGATGATTCCTTCCTCTGAGGGCTAAGAAAACCCCAAACCCACAACTTTATGAAGCAGGTTTTGTGATATTTTGATATCCATGCCAATGGAATGTTGCCTTAAATACTGGGGAGAGCCCAAGTTTGGGGAGCCAGCGTACCCTTATTGCTGGTATCACTTCTTCAGAGCCAGTTGCGGAAAGGTCCTCAGACTTCAGTGTAGCTGGATTTAGCAGTGCGGTGTTGGCACTGGCAATTGTGCAGTTTCCAAATCAGACTGGGAATCCTTTTTTTCTCTCTCTCCCCTCAATTCATTCTATATATTTTTTTCCTGTTTGGATTGTGTGCTTCAACGCTAGTGGTGGGTAGAGGACTGGCATTGTCTATCTCGTCACCTTTTAAGTGTATTTAAAATAAGTGTCTTAGGGTTTTGATCAATTGGGAAAAATTCCTCTTAGTGTCCTTTAATTAATGAGCTTAAAAGAGATCATTGTCGCTTAAGAAGTGCTAAAGGAATACATCAGGATTACTTAGGCAAGTGATTCCATCCTTACCATGTTGAGTTGTTTTCTTGGCAGTGGCTGAAATGCTTGGAATAAACCCCCACATTTTGGGTGGGTTATTTGGTAGCAGAGTAGTCCTTTTGCTCATTTAAGAAAAATGCAGGCAATAGCTAATTGCTTTTCTCATGTGTTGGCTAACGACAAACAAATAGCCCATTAGAATTTACAATTCATTCCTTTTTGGTTTTGTAATTTCTTTTGCAGTATTTTCAAGTGAGTTGTTAGTATCCACGTTTTCGATCAGGGCTTTATTTTTTTTTAAGGGGTCTGATAATTTCTGCATGCTGTGGTTACCATTTGGAAAAAAAATCGACCTTTGAAATATAATATGGATTTTTTTTTCTCATTCTTTTACTGATTTAGGGAATCTATGTGTATTCTTTATTCTGCTTAGAATAAATGTAGGTATTTTAAAATGTCAAAGGTATAGTCTAAACATGACTTATAGAATGACGCAACTGGTTAGATGTAAATGCATGAATTAGTGGAGGAGTTTAAAGATGTAACTGTTTGTTTATTTGTGGGTCTGGGGAGGAAAAATGAGAATTTATAAGCCACATTAACCATGCATATCTCAATTTTTCAGAGGATGGCCAGTATTTTCTAAAGGTCCTCATACCTAGTTATGCTGCTGGATCTATAATTGGGAAGGGAGGACAGACAATTGTTCAGTTGCAGAAAGAGACTGGGGCCACCATCAAGTTGTCTAAATCCAAAGATTTTTACCCAGGTAGGTGCAAAAATTAGCCAATTCTTTATTTTTAAGTCCCAAGGGATGTATGTACATATCAGTGTGTTTCATATGTTGACAACTAAGCTTCCAGAGCAGCAGGAAGCATTATGTCTCAGAAAAGTATGTTACGAAGTGCAACAATGAATATAAATGTTCTGTCTGTTTTGGTATATGGAGTGGACTGGGCTGGGTACTAACTGCTTGAATTAAGCTTAAAGATGTTTACAATGTTTCTGTGAAAGATTATTTTCATTAATGGCAATTGCGTTATTTTAATTTAAAAAACCCATAAAATCTAACTTTAAAGAATCAGTGTGACAGGTGGTGTAAAAATAATTGTTCGTTTGAAGTTTCCAGACATTATAATGACAAGCTAGCATGAGTAAAAATGAGAGGCCCTCTCTTAAAGAATGGGCCATTTACTTTAAATCCATTATGTACCTTCTTTCTTCTTCACTGCTTTGTTCACTGGCTCTGGAGTGAAGTAAAGAGGACAAGTGCGGCTCTTTAGATATTCTTTATATTATGTTTATCATGGTGATGGAAGAAAACTCTATTATAAAAGTGAAGTACTTTGGATGAATAAAGAAATTAGCATTTTATATTAGCTGTATTAATGCAGAAGAAAGAAGTTTTCAGTATCTGAGTATAACAGCAATAAATACCTGATTTAGTATTACCCCTTGATAAGATTTCTGAAAAGGGAGTCTTACATAATGATAGACAAGATTTTAGCTTCTGCAATGGATTATTTTTTTTTCCCCTAAAGGTGAACAAATTGACTGGTGATTTGGAATTGAGTTGACTAGCTGTTAGTGATTTTTTTCCTGTTGGAAAAATAAGAGCTGCTTTGTGTTTGATCTGTTCAAGATAACTGAATTTTACAAAATAGCGAAGGCAGTTGGTATAGATGTAAACAGAAGACTAACATAGGAGCATTTAGCATTCCTGTCCTATAACTTCAGTGTCAGTCAGAAGTGGATAATTTTTTATTAACAGAGAGATTGTGGTCTGTTTACAAAGATGATTGTTGATGTGGAAATTTTAATGCACCTGTTGTACATCTCCTTAATGAATGTATTTTATAATGCTTAAATGTCAGAGGTTGAAGTGATGCCTGTAGAGCTTTTTTCCTGTTGAAAGTTACCGCCTATGCACTGATGCTTGTTGCTTTTGAGGCTTTTTTCTTTTTTACCATTTTTTTTGTAGAAAGCTAGCAAAAATGATCCTTTGTTTTGAAAGGTGTGTTAGAGTGGAAAAAAAATCAATGTAGAATTGTGAAAACTCTTGAAAGAGATAAAAGCATTCTAAAGAGCCTGATTGCAGAATTAATAACATAATCGGGGTAAAGAGCTGCAGTAGTAAATTAAATTCGCTGTCAATAGATAGAAATGAAATGGATTTTTTGCATTATACATGAGGGGGTATCAGATATGCAAGGATGTTACAGAAAATTGGTGTTTATGAAGAATATTCCAAATACCAAATTATGAGCCTTTTCATTTTACTACAGTTTATTTACACTCACTCGGAAAGGAGGCTCCAAAGATTAGATCTTTTGTGCAGTGTTCTAGTATAGTTCTTTTGTTAGCGGATTAAATTAGAATTACATAATTTTTTTGTTTGTAAGAAATTGTAAAAATATAGCAGTAGTAGCAGAAGAACCTTTGAAAAATAAAAAATTAGCAATCTAGAATAACATGAGAAAAACATTTGTGACATATTCTCCCTTCAAATCAGTAGCAATAATATAACTAGGGCAGGGAGGCTCAAGCATTTTCAATGTAACAGGTGCAAATGAAGTTCGAGTTTGACTTCATACAGTCTGCCTTGAATTTGCAGCCACGTTGTGTCATATAGAAAGTGAGTGTTTTAAGGAAGTTGGTGACTGATACCTGCTAAAGCATGGAACAGGGATGGGGAATGGATTCCAGCAGGGCTAGCTCTTGTTAGTCTTTCTGTTTTTGTCCGACCACCAGCTCATGGAATTTTTGGAGGTCCTGGCATTCCCTGGGTTGATGGCTTTTGGATTTCTTCCAGACTGTCTTGCTCATATAGCACTAGGGATTACAAACCTTGTAAAACAGCTAAGATGAAGATGCGGTTTATTTTTCTTATGAAGTTTCTTTAACAATTATCCTGTTTTTCTAATAGGAGTTACTTAGTCCTTATCTCTGCTTGTGACTGCAAATGTATATTTTAATGTATATTTTGCTATGGAATGTTCTGTTGCTGAAGCTTCTGTGAAACTTTTCTGTATTTCCAAAAAGTTTTAGAAAAGTGAGTAAGTTCCTGTTTGGAAAGGAGGAAGTTAGTTATAATACAGAAATTACGAGTAGTTCCCATGATCTAATAGTGTTTTTTCTTTCCCTCTGTGATATAGGACTTCAGTATGCAGACTGATTTCTGTTGGAATTATTTTTGTGCATCAAAAGGTGACATAATTACTGAAGAATTATATGGCAGCTCTAATTACAAGAAATTGAAGGAAAAACAGCTTTTCACTGAACATTTTAGTTTACAAAATAGGAAGGAGTGTATAAATACATTACTGTCCACTACAGTCTTATTTTTTGAGTACACAATTTATTGTTCTCTTTTCAGGTTACCAGATAACTTTCTCTAATTGCCTGGACTCCTGCAATTTGACTTTGGATATTGTGCCTAGATTATTTTTTATTCAGGCTTGTCCCCCAAGATTAGCAGAAATGAAACTAAAATGGCAAAATATGCCCTACTTCTAAACTAAATGGTACAGATCCTTCCTGCAGACAAGTACGCTGTGTATTGACTAGTAGGTTTTGGTCAAAAATTTAAATACAGATTTAGCCAACTTCCTAAATAAAGTGGCTATTCTGTGAAGCTATTTAAATGTGTGGTTTTATTTTGAATAATGTAGAAAAGGTTGTTTCTGTTGTATGAAGTTGTCATTGTCTTATCTGTTTCTTCATTCTGCATTATAGTGACCGCCAGACTGAAAACTGCTCAGGACATATGTATATTTTTCCATTGCAAACGCTGGCATACACTCTCGCTTTCTTTCTCTCATGTGCGTTCTCTCTGTGTTCCTGCCCCAATCTCGTCCATGTACACACACATGCACAAAATTATTACATCGCATCATGTTGTTTATTTTGCAACAGGATCTTGCCTGATCTGAACTTGGTACTTGAGTGTATTTGAACTTGGTCAGTGCTTTTCAATTTATCGGAATATGAAGCCATACGTGTACTGAAACTAGAGCATATCAAGAACAGAGATTAATAGAAGCATAATTAAATGGGAATAAAGTTTTACTGCTTTTAACAACATATTTACTCAGTTGTTCTTATTTCTAATCAGTGGGGATATAAATGTTTAGAAAATATAAAAGGTGAGAGTTTCCTCTCCCATCTTATGTAGAGAGGGTGTGAAGTGTTGTGTGGCTACGTTGTACTTTACACGGTGACTTGTATTTGCAATGTTTTCTGTCTAAATATCAGATTTTTTTGAAGCAGTCATTCATTATGGGAGGTAGTCTAGCTAATCTTTGTGCCAGTGCCTCTCTGAAAAGTCTGTTCTAACCCTTGAAAAACTTTCAAACACATTGAATGTGTAAGTAACACAACCTTACAGGAATTTATAATTAATAAGCTTGTAGCTTCATTACTCTTATAAACTGCTAGGAGGGCAAAAGGTATCATATGTCAAGCTTGGTTCACCATTGTGATATCCTTTATATAATAAAGAGATTGTCATGTTAATTTATAGCTTGAAAATAAATCTGGTAGGGAAAGGAATATTTTAAAAATCAACACTTGAAATAATGTTGAAGTGAAATAGTGTTTTTTTCAGCTGGGAAAGAGAAAAGAGTAATGGAGTTAGAAGTGAGAATGACTTTAGTTATTAGCTGTCTGTTGTCATGGTTCCTTGAAGGGGTTTGTCATACATCAATAAATGCATCTCATTTTTATTTTTGATGCTTCTTTTTTTTTTCCTGAAGTGTTGGCATTAGCTAATTGGAGAGTACATAAATATATATCTAAGATTTTCAGATTTTGTTGTAAACATTTACTTATATGAGGAACTTCAGGGATAATGGGTCTGAGGAAATTACTAAATGAGTAGAGATTTCAGGAGTGGAATCTAGAGCTGTGTAGATTTGTAAAGTAATCACTGGAATCACTGATCTTTGTACTAGTTTAAAAAAAAAAAAAAAGAGACCAACCACCAAAACCCCCATGTGTTGATTGCCAGCTGTTCAGAGAGATAATTCTCAGTTGGACAGTTGTCTGTTGCTTGGTTACTGGAGCAGAATAAAAAAAGTTAGCTTGTTAGCCAGCAGATCCTTGGTAGCTTACATTTAAAAGAAAGCTGAAATTGAATATGTAACTTGGTAGGATCCTGAGATTTTTGTGTATTTAACTTGTCCAGTATATTATCACCTAGCAGCTTCTCATTTGGTAGGCTTAGAGAAATTTCAAGGAGAGGTTCAAGTAGAATTTTTGCACTGATTTTTTTTCTATGGGTAGGGACTTATTCACGTTAATGAGTGAATAGACTTTGACATAGTAAATGGCTTTGGTTTGCAAGGAAGTGTTGTGTCTGTCCTGTATAGAAAGGTTTATAACAACTTGTGACAGATTTAGAATGGTTAGTCTAACTTTAATAAATGATACAGACTAATATGTGCACTTAGTTGGCAAAATAAAGAACAGAGTGAGGACAACTGTTATGACAGAAATGCCGTATTTAAGTTTTCGACATTTCATTGTGATTGCTTTTACCTGGGTTAGGATATAATTAAAAACCAAATTATTTTGAGTAGATTAGAAAGTAGATGAAGGTGCTTCTAATAAGTGAGTTGATAAAGTCAGGATTTCTGTAAAGCAATTCTTCATTTAACAGAAATTGAATAAGATTTTAATTTTCCACTTTTATGAAGTTTAAAATTTCAATACAATAGTGGTATATTTCAGATCTAAATTTTAATGGATGTTTGACAGAGCATAGGTCTTGAAGCTAATATTTAAAAATTATAGACAGAGAATGTCTGAATCTCTTAATTGTTTTTCTCTTCTTCCTTGTGCAGTAAACAAAGCATGTTCCCTTTTCTTAATGGATGCAACCTGTAACAAGCAGTATCTTTTTTCAAATACTCTTTGATCTTGTTTGTTTTTTAATTAATTGCATTAACTTAGATATTGTCCTCAGTAGCTGACCACAGAATTTTTTTTGTCAGTGATCAGTACTTTTTGGTCACGGAAGAAAATGTTGAATCTAGTCAGTTTGTCAGACTGGCCTTTAGAAATGGAGCATAGAGGGATTCAGGAGGAGGGCTTGTGCCTGATTGCTGTCTTATTTCTGTCTTTGGACACAGCTCTAGCATATAGTTAAGCAACAGCTATAAAGATTTGACTGC
Organism: Campylorhamphus procurvoides; assembly: GCA_013396655.1. NCBI lineage: Eukaryota > Metazoa > Chordata > Aves > Passeriformes > Dendrocolaptidae > Campylorhamphus > Campylorhamphus procurvoides. Next base: position 248,222 of record WBMV01004632.1, read on the forward strand.
CACGCACCTGAGACTCATCTGTGTGTCCCACAGCAGGTGCAGTCAGCTTTGCAGTCCGTCTTAGAGAGGTTAGTTTGTTTCCTAACATTTATCATTAGGCCAGTGGGAGTTAGTGACTTGGTGAGGAGTATGGTAGTTGTCAGTTGTTCAGTGTTGGAATGCTGCAGGTAATTGGGCTGGACTGGTGAGAGCTGTGGCAGTGTGCTTCTCACGTTGCACTGCAGCTGCTGTTGATCTTAATTATTCTGACCCTCAGAGCCTGCAGTGTCATGGCATAAAATGCAGTACATGTTAGAAATGGAAGGGCTGCTTTTCTGACTCTTACTGATGGCCATGTTTCTAGGTAGGCCTTTCAGTTTTCTAATTGGGTTTGTTTGACACTAGCATAAAATTCTTAATGTATTTCAAACTAAAACTGTAATACATTATGCTTGCTTATGAAATCTATCTGTCAAGTAATGAAACTGATAAACGTGTTTTTGAAATATCACCATTATAATGGGCTTAGCAAAAATATTTTTGTTTATTCTGACAACAAACACAATTTTCTGTAAATGAAAAGTTATATTGTGCCTGGTATGAATTTCTGGTGCAGTGTAGTATGTTTTGTAGTGGGGAATGCTTGATTCTTGTTCTATCTAGTCAGTCTTGTTGGTCTTTTTAAGGATTTCTAGTAGCATGGAAACCTGTAAAATTGGAATTTAGTATTTAGCACATGGAATAAATTATAGTGCTGTGTATGTGCGAGACTATTAATTTACTGTAGATATACTACCGTCTTTATTCTGACTTCATAACATGGCTTTAGGAAACTATCAGGTTCCTTACATTCATCCTGGTATTCAGGGCCATTTTCCATCCCCTGAAGGAAATATCAAACTACTTTAACCTAGAGATCTTGTGTTACATTACAGACTAGTTTTATTCCATCCTATTTTTGGTTTGATTTTAAGGGTATCTGCAACCCAGTTTCTGATTATATATGACATTATAAAGATCAACTGCATTGCTTATATTTTAATTTCTAAATAAAGGATTGTCAGAATACTCTGCTTTAAATTTTTCCTATATTTGATAGACACACTAAATATCTTAATACATAATAAAATGACAACTATAAAAATTCCCATCCTCCCATATTAACTTGTTTTCACTTTAATATATTTGGTGACTAATTATAGTTGAATCTGATTGGTGTGTACTTAATATTAGTTGTGCAGTTCTGGATCATAGCCAAGCATTGAAATTCCTTTGCAAGAACTTAAGTGATCTGATTGAAATGTCGGTTTAAGGCAATCTTTGGAGACACGTTTATGGAAGTTAGCTCCCAACTGTAAAATGCTAACATGCATTTGTAACCTTTGAGTAGGAATTTATCATTCTTTGCTTGAGCTAGTTATTGGTCTTCTTGACTTCTGAATTGTAGTCCATTTTGTGTAAGGTTTAAATAAGATTTCTGCATAGTTAGTGGATAAAATTAAGTCTTCTTTGTGGAAGTTTGGAAAACATAGGTTGATGTAGCTGATATAAATAACTAGTTATGTGACCAGATAACACTGGAAATAAGAGTTTTAAAGTTAAACATCAGTGATATGATTGACCTGGGATCAGATGCTTTGTAAGTGAGGAAGACATATCCCTGTCAACTTACGTATATGAAAGTAATTATGTAACATTAGCATTTGTTGGATATAAAGAAGCATGAATCTTGGACAAAATTTCGTATTTACCTGGTCTTGTAGGTTTTGAGTGTGAAAAGACTAAACATCTGGTTTTCATCATTGATCTCTCACTGCATCCTGCAGGGCCTGTCATCTCAGCATTGACAGGATCAGATGAAAAATACAATCGATGTGTTGACATTTTTTTGAGAATCACTCAGGTAAGATTACTTGTTATACAGAACTACAGTGAAATTCATGGCTGCTGCTAATGTTTCACCAGTTGGAGCCTTTGCATTCTCAATCATTAATTAGATACTGAGGTTCTCTGCATGTTCCCTTGTTTCTATTTTAAAAGCACTTTTTGTGCCTTGCTCAGTACCATTTAACTCTCTTGTAATTTCCCACATAAAGAGCACATTTGTACTATTTTCCCCCACTTCATAGAGTGGCACCTGTTTGCTTGAATCAAGAACCATAGTGCACACCTCCAAAATTACTGGAAGATTTGTTGCTATTTTTTATTTTCAAGTAGTGACTTTAGTCCTATTTAGGTTCTTCATTGACGATGTAGGGAAGAAAATTCTCTGTAGAGAACCAGATAATCAGGTGCAGCAGCAATTTATCATCTAAGTGCATTCTAAACTGGTTTTCAAATTGTACATGAAAAATTACAAATATTTAACTGTATATACAATGGTGGAGTCTTGCTTTTTATATCATAAGTTATTGAAAATATTTACATTAGGTCATGCATTGGAAAAGTAGGAAATGGCATGTGTCCATTCAGTTTGCTTTGTTGAGCATCCAGTGTTCTTATCTTATGAAATTTAAACTATATCAGAGCGTATTCCCAAAGAGTTGGACTGTGAAATGTCATGGCTATGAGGGAAGGGGGAGGAAAGACTAGTTGGGCTATATGCCAAAGTTGGAGCTTTACCTAACAGAGGTTTGCATTTTGTCCTCATCTGTAATCTGGTGTTAGGAAATGCCAGAGTGCAGTTAGAGTATTGTATAGTACTAGTAGTAGCTGCAACAATTCAGGTGCTGCTGCAGATACTGTTTTGGCAGCAGTATTGAGCTAGAGTTATAGAATATTTATGTTTTATTATAATCTGGCAGTCTACCAACAACTTTGCTGAGGAACACCCAAAAAAAAAAAAAAAAAAAAAAAAAAAAAANAAAAAAAAGAGAAAAGTTAATAGCTGGCTTTTCAGTAGTTTCTTGACCTGGATTTGAAGAACACTTCTGTGGAGCAAGAGAGGCTCTTCCGGCATTCTGTCTGTGCTGATTTTTCAAAGGTCTGCAATGAAACGCTGCTGCTGGATGTCTTAAAGCTTTATAAAAATGATTTGTTGCAAGTGTTAGATGTAGAATATGTATGGGGTTTGTTTTCTGCCTTGCATGTGTGTGCACACTTCATTTATTGTATGTCTTCTACTTACTGTATTAGGTGAACACTTGGCGACTGTCCATCTAAAGTAAAATTTGTATTTCCTAGGAACTCCTTATATCACTTCCTAACTCCTTTTACTGTGCAGTGCAGCACACCAAAGTCTACCAGTTTTTGTTGAGATTACTCTTTGTCAAGCAGTATATAATTGCCAGCATAGTGAAATGTTAAAAAAATAAAAAAAAAAACCAAACCAAAACACCAAACCCTACACCCCCAGCGCCCCCCCCCCAAAAAAAAAACCCCAAAGTGTTAGCTTTACAGATTCTTTTTCAGGGATATAAGTTTTCGTGGTTTTATTTATGTGGTGATGCCAAGTGCTCATCTAGTATTTGCACTACTTTTAACAATAATAAAATATGCACTTCATAATTTTATAAGCTGTCTAGTTCTGTATGGATCTACATCTATGACTATATTTTTTGATTCATTGATCCCAAATAGCTAGAAAAACAGTTCTTTCCCTGAATAGCTAGAATTTAGTAGGAAAAAAAAGGCTCTGATTTTAAGTCAGAGCACTAGAAAATACTTTTGAGTATATGGAGAAATCTACGTATAATTGCTAGTCTCAGAAATTGAATCTTGCATGCTCTTGATGAGAAAATCAATTAAATGGGCAGCTATATTTGTCCTTTAGGTTTCCTGTACCTTTGAAAAACAAAAGCCCTTCAGTTTATGCAAATGTTTTATAACCCTCTAGTCTAGGAGGCACAGAATAAATAGTGGTAGAAAGGTCAGTGTTTGAATTAAACAATATAATTATAACTAGTTAATTTTTTATTTCGTGTCTTTTTAATGGTACTTTGATTCTCCTGCTTCTCTGTTATATTTTCAAATGGCTCATGTGTTTGATAGTACTTACTGTTTGGAAGAATGTGAGTTTTGGTGTTCAGAAGTAGTTCAGTTCTGTCCTTCACACTTTACTAGCTTAGTGCTTTCTGATTTCATTGGTGCGGGCATGAGAAGGACACAAAATTTAGTCATCCATAATTGAAAAATAAGTACCTTGTTGTTTCCCTTCTCCAACACACAAGCATATGCTCAGAATAAGGAAAAACAAACTTCTTGTTATTTATTCATTTTTTTTGTCCTTTTTCAATGCAATAATACGACATGTGAAGGACTGCCATGCCTTCAGTGTTGACTAGTGCAGCAGCTTGTGAAGTTTCTTCTTGTGCAAAATTCTTTGTGTGTTTTGTGTGTAAAGAAGTCTCTGCTTGTAGATTTTGACAGCTTTGTACTGGTTGTCTGATGATTTTAATTATTTGTTTACCTTTAAGTGTTGCCTTTGTGATAGATTGTGTAGTTGTGATTTGGGGGCCTTGTTTCTTCCAAAACAAAATTTCAGAAGTAGTGACAGTTTATTAAGGGTTGCATTATTTTAGCTGCAATTAAGACTTGATGAACTTTTCCAAAAATATGCATATAGTTAAATAGTTTTCTAAGAAAACATAAGGATATTTTTTTCCTGTGAAATGTTAACTCATAGGTGTTCCGAATAGGTGATATTAATATTTTTGGTACTAATAGGCATGGAAATGTTTTAATTTGGATGTTTTTTTTCCTCTTAAAGTTTCTAAGAAAACATACAGAAATTTTGATGTAAATGAGTGTATATATATATATATATATATATATAGGACTGGTTTTGCATTATGAGGTTTTTATATTGTAATATATACTGACTTGAGAGCTGCAGATAAGCTGAGGTGGTCATGAGATATTTAAATCAAGTGTGCTTAAAACTAAAAGTATTTCAGAAACTAATATAAATTAAATATTTGTAGAATGAACTACTTCATTAGGTCTTGAAAGAGGTGTGATGTTGCAATGGTGATTTAGAGGAAATAGTGCTATTAGTAATTATCTACTGAATTATAATGTATTTTATTGACAAACCAAAGGAGAATGATGGCATAGTTTATGTGAAGTGATTCCAGTTTGAAAAGAAACAGATGTTGTATGTATGTACAACAGATGTTGTAGGGAAAGACCTGTATGCTGGAGAAAATTTGAGAAGTTTTCTTTCTCTCTGTACTGAATAATTTTTAAAGTTTCACTCTGCTTTAAGCAGGTTCTGTTGTGTTAATCTCTTTGGAGTGCAGTAGTTTTAAGATAGCATTTAAATGCTGAATTCTATGGGGATTATCACTTCCCCCATTTCTATCTCCTTTGCTCAAAAGCAAAATATGGTTTTCATATTGGATACCTGTATAGTTGTTTCTCATAGACAGAAATAACATGTGTCATCTGCTTCAAAGTGTAGGATGTCCCCTACATTTTTTTCTTCTTCTTGTGAGGAAATACAGGAATCTTGTTGGACAGGCTATCTTACAAATGCTGAGGATGGTTATAAATATATATTTCATCCACAAAATACTATGTGTATGCTGCTTATTTGGGGGAAAAAGCCAGTGATTCAGTCTGAATAAGTATTTAGTATCAATTTGTCTGCAAGTTATTTTTAGAACCCCAAGTTTTCACTGCTACAAATCTTTAAATTCTGAATCTCAGTAGTAGTTTAGCATGTCTAGCTGCTGGAAAATGAGTAAATAACCATTGAATTCAAGAAAGTACTGAATTTTTGCAAGGTGGAATAGTGGTCCTGTACTAGTGTGTGTATCCATAGTCATAGATTGATAGAAGTGTATATTAAAAAAAAAAAATTGTCTGATTCCCATTTAGGTCTTTTGGTGAAAGACTTCTGTCTTTCTAGGGGTATTCCTTTTTCTAGCAAAGGAATGTTTTTGTTTGTTCCCCCCCCCCAGCCCCCCATGTTTGTCTATGGCAGTTAACATTGACTACTGCCTTTTCCTCTGAGAGGGGATGTGTTCTCGCCATTTTCTAGCCTTGCAAATAATTGTAAATGAACTTTTCTCATCTGGATAGAGCTGTTTGAATCTGTATTTGGAGAGATCTTTCTTTATTCAATTTTATTATAGTCAAGTAAATGATGGACACAGGAATAATGCATGTGCTTTGGTGAGGATCATATAGGGTGTCTTTTCAATTATAAATAGATATTTATCAAAAATATGTATATTACACAGATCATCAGTATGAACTTGCCAAATATACATGGTCTCCCCTTTTGCAGTGAGAGTTTTAGAGTCTTTTAGTTCATGGTCTCTTTTAAAACAACATAGTTTTACTTGTAAAGTTCCTTTTAAATTTTAATGCAGAAATGCAACCCTTTATTAACACCAAAAGCAGTCAGATGATAAAAATTTAGTGTATATAATCTATTTTTTTTTGTAATTGTCTTGTTCTTTGACTGCTTAAAAATGTGGCTGATTTTTCTGATCTTTATGTATAAATAGATTCTGATCTTTGTGGACTGCATCTTTAATTTTAGACTGGCTTTTTAATATATTTGTAAATCTGTACAGTAATTCCATACACAAAAATGCTGGTTTTATGTTAAAGTATGCCAGTCTTGCTAAAAGGTTCATTTTATAAGAGAAACACCGGATATAATCCAGATTGTTACAAATCTTCAACCTAAACATTTACTAGAATCTCTTTCCATTTGCAAATCATCACTCTTATTACAAGCAATATTTTTTTTTTGTTTTGATGCACATTTGATTTTGGTTTTGAAAAAAAAATAATTTATGAGGAAGTATGAAACTGACTTGAATTATCACAAATTATCTAAATAATTACTGGGAAGGATTCTGTCAAGTTCTAATCTGAAATATTAAAAGACATGGGTGAAATTTCTAAAAAGTCTCAGGATATATTTGCATTTTGGCTTAAAAGAATAATCATGAAGTCAAATGGCCCTTTTTTATTATTACATAAAATCTTTTGACTTGTCTTTTAAAAGGGTTATTTGGACTTCTTATCAGGGAAAGACTGATGAAGTATGTATGGAAAGAAATCACATCCATTCTGCTTTTCATTAAGAAAAAGTTGTTTAAATACTGTGAGTTTTCGTATATTCCTGGTAGTATGGTCATTTATACAAGCCTGTATTTTTAAAAAAAGTATTCCTCTAATTTCTTTATTGAAAATATAAATACAAAATATATTTTTGTTTAGTGTTCAGATTCTAATGTCTTTCAAGTTATTTCAGAAAAGAATTAAATATTATTTTTGCATGTATTTTGAGCTTAATGCAAACCTGTTGTAAAGGTAATTGCAAGATCAAGGAGTCAATGCTCATTTAATACCAGAAAAAAAGTGAGGAGGCACTTCTTAATTAAAATCTTGGATATATAAGTACTCCCATGTTAATATTGTAATCTGTGTTTTTTTAGAGTAAGATAATATGTTCAATTGTGTCTTTATTGTCTGTTTTCTGTTGAAATAAATAATCAAAAATCCCACATACAATTTGTGAGAACTAAGGGAGACAGTGAAAAATGGATTTGATTACTAATTTCTACCTTTATTTTGTACTGCACAAGAGACAAAAGTATTTGGAATAGCTGCTACATAGTTATTTGTCTACTAAGGTATTAGCTGTTGGCACATTTTGATTTTATCGTCTAAAAATACATGGTCCCGTTTGAATTGGAAAAGGAGAGATTAAGATTATGTAACATTTCATGGTAATTATGTGTGAGCTCTTTGCTTATTTGCAGAAAGAAACATTAAAAAATATCCCTCTGAACAGCTGAAGTGACATGAAGCACCAGCTGGGGAATCTGAAATCAAATATTTTGGGCCATGATTTGTACTAAACTGCAATTAGAACATATGATTCTGCAATAGAGATTGTTCTGAGTGAGGTCAAATTGCACATAAAGAAGGAGCACAAGTGATGTCTGTCTTGAATGCAACTGATGTCTGTAGACATGCTATTTCACAGTATTTTTTAATTTCATGAAAAACGGTGAGAATGACTTACTTGATTGTTTGTCCATTGTCAGTTAAGATTGAAGATGTCAATAAGCGAATTAAAGACTTGAAAGGAAGAATAAAAATTAAAGTTACCATCTTTCAGAAACATCCTCTTATTAAAATTAATTTTACACCTAAATATATTAATAGGACATTTAAAAGCATTTCTAAAACAATTATTCCCATGTATTTCTTTTTTTTTTTTTTTCCACATGTGGTGTACTGCATGTTAAAAATACAGGATTGATCTGATAACATTTTCTGTTTTCAGATAAAATTGCATTTTGACACATTGTTTAAAAACTAGAACAGTTCTGCATATGAAAACACAAACTGTGATAATTGGATAGTATGCCATATGTGGTAGTTTAAGTTGGCATATATCTCAAATGGCATGTTTAATGTACTGTATTACTGGAATTAGTAATTTTACAGCTGAGAGCTGTTAATTCTGTTATACTCACTCCCTCTCATGAACCTCTAGGTAACGGTGGCAGGTCTTTTTCTTTGCAAAAGCCTGCTTCTAATAAATTAAAACAGTTATAAGCATCTGTATTTTTAATGGAGTATTTGACTAGTGCATGTTCCTCATAATATTTTAGATGTTTCTAACTACTTCAGAATTCTGACTTCTTTTAATAATGATACAGTTGTTATGGAGGGATGGTCAGAGTTTTTACTGCAATGAAGAAAGAAGGAAGGTCTGTTTTTTAGCATGTAGCATCTGTGTAGAACTTCTCTCACTTTTTATGTTAAGACAAAAAATATTGTTAACCATAAGTGCTTGAGAATTATTAACAGTGATTGAAATCCTCACACCTGGCCTTTCCGCACTGTGTAGCTCAATAGAAATCATTGTTCGTACATGGCAGAAATGTCAAGGGCAGAAAGTGAGACCTCTGAGTGCAACTGGATATGCCTTAGGTGGAGTTAAGTTTTCTTTTTCATAGAAGCTTTTATGGTGCTAGGTTTTAGAGTTGTGGCCAAAAAGTGTTGACAACATACTCATGATTTAACTATTGCTGAACAGTGTTTGCGCAGTGATAAGATATTCTGTTTCTGACTGGCCACCTCTCCAGGGTGTACCCAAGAAGTTGAGACAGGTCACAACCAGCGGATAACCTGAACTGTCTAAAGCTATGCTTCCATATGTATGGAAGATTGGAAAATACCTTTTAAGTTCAACCATCAACCTACCACTACCACCGTGCTCACCATTAAACCATGTCCTTATTTCCATATCCATATGTTTTTCAAACACTTCAAGGGATTGGTGACTTCACCACTTCCTTGGGCAACCTCTTCCAATGCTTTACAACCCTTTCTATGAAGAAATCCTTCCTAAAACATAATCTAAACCTCCCCTGGCCATTTCTTCTTGTCCTGTCGCTTACTGCCTGGGAGAAGAGACTGACACTCACCTCACTACAACCTGCTTTCAGGTAGTCGTAGAGATCAATAAAGTCTTCCCTTCTTCTTCTCCAGGCTAAACAACTCCAGTACCCTCAGCCATTCACCATAGGACTTGTGCTCCAGACCCTTCACCAGCTTGGCTGCCCATTTCTGAATATGCTCCAGCACCTCAGTGTCTATCCCATAGTGAGCGGCCCAAAACTGAACACAGGATTTGAGTTGTGGCCTCACCAGTAGTGAGTACAGGGGATGATCACTGCTCTAGTCCTGCTGGCCGCACTATTTTTGTTGCAAGTCTGCATGCCATTGGCCTTCTTGACCACATGTGCACACTGCACAGCAGTGTCCTTCTCTGCTGGACAGCATTTTTTGTGGCCTTTTTCTTTTTTCTTCCTATTTTCCTTCATCTTGACCCATGATTTCTCTTGGTGTGCTGTTAGTACTTTCATCCACCATTCTGCTGGGGAAGAGGAGTGAGTGAGTAGCTTTGTGGACTTACCTGCTAGCCAGGGGGAGCTCACCATAGAGATTATTAATCTTTTTGTGTTGTCTAAACATTTTGCCTTTCTAAAAATGTAGGAAGGATGAGGTACACACCCAAAACTGCACTGAATTTTATCTTCATATACTGACAGACACTACTAAGAGTTAAAAAAATTAATTGAACTTACAGCTTTGGGTCCTGGTTAGGTCCTCATCTGTTTTCTCTTACATTTTTAGTGTGCTTCTAAGTTGAGTATACAAAAGGGACAGTATAGAAGGCAATAGTGAGAAGTCTTTTGGGAAGCAAATTCAAGTGAGTTGCTAGAAAGTAGGTGTGGAAAGGGCCTCATGGATTAGAGACTCCATTTCTCTACTGTCCATCCAGACAAATGCATAAAATCTCATAATTATTACTCTTAATGTTTTCCACCTGCCCCAAAATCGAGGTTATGCTGCCAGTTCCAAGCTCTTCCACGAGAGAAATGCAGTGGACAAGCTCTGAAACCTCTTTACTCTCTGAAGAGATGTCCTAAACGAAATAGGATGAAGGTGACAAAGGAAAATGTGCCCTACGAGCTCAGTGCCCGTTTGTATGAGACTATTCAAACAAGGTAGTGCTAAGGTAAGGGGTTTATAGCATAGCAAAGGAACATTTGTTTTTCTTTCATAAGATAACTGAAATTTAGTTAATGAAAGAACTGCTGTCCTTTTTTGGCAGAAGTATTAATGGAACACAATACTCCGGCATGATTCTTGGGTCATTAAGTCCAATTCTAGCTTATTACAGGTAGTTATCATTCATAATACCCATGTATGGAAGGCCTTTTTAAGACAAACATGAACTTCTGAAATTGTACAGTTCCTTTAGTACTGGAATTTGCTGCTCACTCAATAGCCTTTATTTTTGAAAGTATGTATGATTCCTTTCGCAAAAACACTAGTATTAAACTTACGTTTTTAGCTTTGAGAAGTTCTGATTTAAGAGTCAAGTGACTCCAAACATGGTGTCACATGAATATCTGATCAAGTTTGTAAATTAATGTGTGAGTTGATATCAGTTTGGTTGGTAATGAAACCTGTATTGAAATTAAATATGGAATTCTAGACAGCTGACCATTACCTTACTAATTTGCATGAGTTTGTGGTTGTGGTTATATTAAGTTGCATGGGAAACCAATCGCCTCCACCACCCGCCGCCTAAACTAAAACAATGAAATGTAAAAGTTGAGTTGATTAAATTACAGGAAAGCCTTTAATTTCCTGTTGTTAATGTCTGTTGTACATGAAAAGGCTGTGGAAACCGGTATATAATCGTGTAACTAGATGCTACCACAGTGGTGTGTGAACTGATTGGCAAGGAGAGGAGCATTTCCTACCCCGGGTGTGTTAAGTTTTCCCTCCTTCAGCACTTTTACTGTGTTGATTGTGGCTACTCTGGAACCTCTGGGTGATTGCTTCTTGGACACTCACTGTTGCCGCTACTTTGGCAACATGGAGTGTGTGGGGGTGTGTGTTTAGATTTGTTACAGTGGTTTTGCAAAGGCAGGCAAGAAATCAAAGCAGCCCTGTTTGAAAATGATTTCATGGGATGAAATAGCTCTTTTTCTAGCTCAGTCTCAGCAAGTTTTAAAATCGAGCTTCGAGCATTATCCACAGCAATCTTTATAAAAAGTGTCAGAACTTTTTATTTTGAATGGGTGTTGAATTCCTGTGCAAATGTAATAATGAGGTCATTTCAGAGGTATGTGCCCACATATAAGCAGTTATATACAGCTTACCTTTTTGTTCTAGAGTTCTGACTTTCTTGTCATTTCAATATCCTTTACCTTTTTTTTCATGTTCACAATGGTTATATTTTTGGTGTGACCCACTCAGAAATTCACAGTTTGCCTGAATCACAGATTGATGATGATTCCTAGAAAAGGGACAAGAAAATAGAACTGGAAGCAGAAAGCACTTTCAAATATTTAATTCAAGCAATGTTCAGTTGTTTGATCTCTAAACTCCATGGCTAAAAATCTGTGAAAAGTTACCAACTTCTAAATTGGAGTCTCAAGAAATTCTGAGCAACATCAGGATATTTTGTGAAAGGAGATATGGAATATAGGGAGGTTTTCTTATTGCTGTGGGCCTATTGCGTTGACTGTTGTTTCATTAAAGCTGAGGACAGGCTTACTTTTTAGACTGGTTTGGTATTTTAGATATAAGAATTAATTTTTCTAAATAAAAACATATTTGTTTTAAAGTAGCTTTTGTTAATAATACTTTTTTTGTAAAAGTCAGTGGTTTTTTTTTTAACTTAGACATTGATTCGGTCGACAAACTTTGAGCGACTGTAGCTGTAGTTTTTAGCAGCCTGTAAATTCCTAGGTGTAGTTGAGCAAGAGAAGCAGAAGTTGCTTTGAAATAGTAACAAGAATTGCTGTCTTGGTGGAGGAATTGTGTTACACTCTATTTGTAACTGAGGGATTACTAAGTATAGATATTTTTGTGTATAACAAAGTTTGACTGTCATAAGTTCCTACAGTTTTGTGTCGTGAGTGATGCTGAGGCCATTTTTACAGTTCAGAGTTCCCTTACAGTATGTACAATGTGAGATTGAGTATGTTTTAGACTTTGTGCCAACAACCTGATCCCTTGCTGCTTCCTGAAGAAGATTATTATGTCTTGACTGATTACATAGGAACCCCATAGGTTTCCCATATTCTGTCTCGTGGAAATGTAGGATAAAAATCTGTCCTTTACCCCAAGGAAGTTACCTCTCCAGTTACTGTTTAGGAGATGAGAACAGTTTTGGAATTAACTTCATGTAAGGATGTGATCCATATGCGTTATGTACACACCGCATATATGTGCTGGTATGATATTGTATGAAAATTTAAAATCATGAAATAGTACCATTGCAGTATATTTTTCTAAATTAAATTTTACAGAATTAGTTTGGTATATTTTGTCATGAAAATTTGTGTCAGATGAAATCAAAAGTTGTAGGATTGTCTTTGTCTTTTTTGAAGAACCTACAAATTAATAAAAACTGTCCAATTGCTATCTATATATGTGCAGCACATGTGTTTTTAATAGTTGTTAATTTTTAGTTTTTAATCAACAATCAGGATAAGCAAATACTAAGGTGGCGCAGTTGTTTTGTGACTCTCATTTAATCTTGCCTGAATTTAAAAGCTTTTTAAATAATAGTTAGATGGTGCTTTAAAATACGTATTTCTAAAGCTCTTAATTGCATTTAAAAGAAAGTACTTTTTTTAATTGAAATGGACAAGGACTACCTTTAGATACTGTAAGTAACAGTATTGTAAGTTTTTCTGGAAATCTTATCAAAATAATACTCTATTTATCCTTTCTTTGACTATTTTTTTTACTTCATCATTGTGTAGGATCATGCAAAAAACAGCATTTTACTTCCTAGAATAAAGCTGCTAGTCAAAGTTGAAAACTTTACCCCACTGAACGTAATGGGCATCTTATGCTCTAGTTTTCTTGCTTATACTTTTGTGTGTATTTGATCAGTGGCTTTTGAACTTTATTGTTTTATTCATGCGCTATAATGAGTTGCTTTTTTTTTTAAAAAAGCAAGGTTTTTTTCACTTGTGTCCTAAAATGAATTGCAGTATTTCTGGTAATTGTGATACTACAGTTTTTAATGCCTCCCTTCTCCCTTCTCTCCTGTTATTTTTGAAGGACTTTTCACCTATATTTGGGAATATTAGATTCAATTACAAATACAAAATGGTTCTGAATTTAAAATTCTAAGACATCTGTTTGTAAAAAAAAATTCTTAATTAAAGTGTACATTTTATGTAGTTGGTCATGATGAACTCTTATGAGGAGGGAGAAGGTTATATAAAAAAACTTGTGTCAGGTCAGAATGTGCAAGTAAGGAGGGAAGTATACATTGCAAAACTGTTTTTTGGCGTATCTTTAAGCTTTTATATATACACACATATATATATATCTGAATGTCTAAAAAGAAAAATTTGCAGGTTGAGTGGATTAATTTTATTCTAAAATTGTGCTTTACTTTTGGGTATTACTTATGTTGGTTCAGTGCTACTTTTTTACTGTGTATGAAATAAAATGGCGTTTGAAAAGTTAAGGCAAAACTGATGTACAGAAAAGCATAGAAAATTTGCATGTTGTTGGTAAAAAAAAGTCATGAAATTATGAAAGGACCTTGTTCCTAGTTAGAAGTGGCATCAATAGATTATCTGCTTGTCATAAGCCTTGTCTTCATATGATGGTGCTAGAAGGGATACCATTTGTCCATGATATTTTTCTCTATTCTTATTTTAAGAGGCATCTTTGAGTTCAGAAGTTACTGTTTTCTTTCATGTGGTAGATTTGTACAGTTTTAAATTCAATTTGACTGTCACATTCAGGGTGTTTGTAAATTTAGCACTTATTTCAAACATTAGTAGTGTAAATTTGATGTGACTAAATGTCAGGGTATTAGCTGCAAGGATTCTTGTGTTGTTTTGCAAGAATATTTATCAGTGTCTACTACTTATCTAGTATTTTTTTAGTATCCCATGTCCTAATTTACATAACTTCATAAAAATATAAACTGGAAGACTAAAATAGCATAAAACTTACAAACAAGCATAAAAAAGAATAATTTAAAAGGATATTCTGAATAATACTTCAAGATGATTGGGCCTGAGCTCTCTGCTGTTTCATATGAGAGGCTTACTTAATATCATTTTAAGATAACTGAGAAATGGAAGAGTGGATGAGCATTTCTGATAGCCATTTGTACAACGTTCCTGTTTATGCACTTTTTTATTCCTATTCTCACAATACTCAGAACAAAAATATCTGATAGCTATTCTAAATGAAATGGCATTAAATCTGAAGGACTGTAATGAGCAAAATTCAATTTAGAGTTAAAAAAAAATTATAATCATAGGTACAAAGATAATACCCAATTTTATAACTTCATACAGGATGTACTCACCTATGTTTTTTAGCAGGACCATATTCTCTAAAAGTAATTAATATAGCAAAATGAAAACCAGTGAAAATATGACTCTGCTTTAGGGAAACACAAAGTGGAGAAGAAAGGTGGTCAAACTGGAGAATAATAGTTGTTATCACAGTCATGGTTCTAACTATAGTTGTTATCATAGTCATGGTTCTAACTTTGGTATTAGCCATTGAGGCTTATTGTGGTCATTATCCTTGACAAAATTAGTGGAAATAAGTGAAGTGATCTCTAACAAGTTAAATCCCTATAGCTCATTTCGGACGGTTTGTTATTTACTTTATGATTTAAAAGAGGAGAAAAAAGACATAGCACAATTTCTCATGTATGCATATATAAATTCCAAAGTATATTGATCTGTACTGTCTTTGTAAGTCTTAGCAAAGAGGATAGGCTTATAGCATGGTTGGAAAGGGACTTTGTCAAAACTATTATTGCTAGAGATTAATCAAATGTAATGGTTAGATTGAAAACAGCAGCCATCTTAAAACTAATAAAATTCTTAGGTAGCTCTGGTAAGACATAAATGAAACCTGATTTTATGAGGCTCAAAGGAATTGCTGATGTATTTCCCTCATCTTAGCTATGTATTTTAACATGCTGGAGGTAAGTTGAATTTCCTTTTAGCTTGTGTTTTTCATCTGTGATTTTGAATAAGTAGGGATGCTGTATTTGAAATTTTTGCAGCTGATAATTTGTTGTCATAGGTAAGGCATCTGACTTATTTTCTGATATATCAAATCTTGTGGATTTAAATCTATTTCATTTAAAAGGTATTTTATATAAGGCATAATTTTGTATGGTATGTCTAGGCTCCAGTAGAAGTCTGCTTTTTTTTCTTTTTTTTTTTTTTTGTGTGTGTGTGTTAAGGGGAATGTTATTTGTTTTTGTTCCCTGTAAAGGAAATTATTTTAGAACAACAGGTTAAAGCTAGGAAAATGCCAAACATTCAGATCTCATAGGTCTAGGAAATCTTAGTCACCTTTTAATTTTGTACTTAGAAAATAAATCTCCTGAACAAGTTGTCAACATATGTACAAAAAAACTAAATGCAACTAAACAGCTAATTATCAAAATCAAATTCAACTAGATTACTTGGTGGCAAGATTTCTCACTTAAATTATGTAGGGGGGAAAAAACCTAAAGGAACCCATTGCATGGATATATTAACAAATGTGCAGGCACACTGTAGTGTCTGTAGCCTATTGATTCATGTTATAGATTCAGATTAATGCAAACTCACCAGAAGTCTGTTTTTTCTGTTGATGATTTGAAGGTATTTATACATTTGCCTTTGTCAAATAGCAACATCAAAAATGTTAGAGATGCTTTTTCCTTACTTGCAGGGTGGGACTAAAAATTAGAATTTTTAGAAATAAGGCAGGAATGCAGAAACTTTTCCTCCTTATCTGGTGTTTATTGGAACTTCAGGGATTTATAATTTTGTGATGTGCTTTAATATGCAGTAAATACATTTAGGGCAGTGGGAGGATTTCTGGCTTCAGTCTGTCCTCACACTTTTCTTCTTTCCCCCCGTTTTTCATTTTCCATTTGGTAGAAAATTTGGATGTGGATGGGAAGGAACCATATTCCAAAACAATCCTCATTGATATGATCATGGAAGATCACAATGGTAGTAGCTGTATGCAGAGTTTGACTCTCTTGTGTGATAAACATACTGCTATTATGTGAATGGCTGAACACTGGAAAGACACTGAGAAAAGGTCTTTCTTTAATGAATTTGTTCCTTTGTCTTTTATTTCAGAATAGTATATTTTATCCATTATGGTACTTCTTGCATCCTTATTTTCAGTACAAATATTTCAATCAAGAGCATTTGGAAATCAAAACAAGTGAAAGATAAGTGTTCTGGATAAAAAATAATGGTGATCAAATTATGACTGAATAAAAATATATATAAAATAAGTAAATCCTCAAATAACTGAAAATACAAATCAGAAGAGCCCTATATTCTACATCTATGTATTTAGAAATGCCTAATATATTTTTTAATTTTCAAGAGTTGTTATAGTGTAACCCAACTGGGATTGCACTCTGTTACATGCAGAACTTCCTTCTCTTCTGATTGAAAGCACACAAATGATCTCACTATTAAGTTCTGAATTTTTAATTTTTTTTCTTGAAACAGGGACAGTAATTTAAAAAATACTTGTGTTCTATTGTCGCTTCTTATGACAAGATAAAATGAAATCTTTGTTCCAAGCAGAAGAAAAATGAAGTACATGATACTATTACTTTCATTGCCAGTCTGTGTCTTTTAGGTGTCTGTGTTTCAAACTTGACTCAGAAGCTAGCAATAAGAGAAACAAAGTGCAGAATGTATAGTGTTAATGAGGATTATTTTTAAGGATGTATAAGCTCACTAACTAAAAATGTTAGTGTGTCTTGACTGAAATCATATCTGATACTTTATTGTTTTTCAAATACTTTTTCTGTAACATTGAATGGAGGTAATATTTAGTTTTGTGTTGTAGAATGTTTTATAGTAACTGTCATTGCCTTTTTCTTACCTTGTAACTGTGTCATGGTGTGGGTCTTTTTGTGTGTGTGTTTTTTTTTTTTTTTGTTGAAATGGTTCAGAGGATTGAGAATAAGAGGAAACGAGACATGGTTGTTATTGTGCATGTGTGAGAAGTCAGCTTCTGTATTGTTACTTTTTAACTTTTAGTTTCTGATATGGAGGAAATGCACCATTGAGAGTAAAGAAAAAGTGCACAAAAAACTATTTGCTTGTGATATTTCTGGTGGTGTTTGCTTACTGAATTGTAAGTCATTAACATACGTACTTACTGAATGGATAGTTGAGTTAATGTCTTGTTTTGTTAGCATTGTGCTGCCTTACGTTTGGTTGCTTGTAACATAGGAAAGTATGCACAGAATAGGATGTTAATAACTGACTGTGATTTTCTTCTGATTCTTGTTTTCACAGTAGGTACTCAAAGCAGAAATAAATAATTACTTCAGCATCCTTCAGGTGTAAAGTGTGCTCTTGTTCTTATTTTTTTTTTGTGGCGAGGAGGAAATGATGGGAGAACTGTAGCTGAATTTTATATAAACATAGGATATTCAGTTTGAACTTGTATAGAATTATTTTTTTCAGGGTGTGTACAATTTTGTAGTTCCATATATTTTTCATTAATGACTGGTTAACATTGTGTTTGCTAGACTTGCTGCTTGCTAGTTAAACTGTTTTTTGCTTAAACCTAGACATTTATAAATAGTGCACAGAGTGATCCTCTGTGAAAAGTTAACCTGAATTGAATTTGTTAGAATTGTACCAAAGTGTTCTCAGACATTTAGTTTTTGAAAATTATCGTTCATTTCTGAATGAGGAAGTTCTTCCTTGTGTCCCCTAGGCCACCAAAGTTGGTCACATTTGCTTGCCAGTGTTCTTCAATAAGTCATATTGTCTAGTTCTCTCACTTTAAACTTCAGTTGTGTGCAACATCGTTTTTTTCTTGGGTTTTGGTAGCTATCGCAATAGTTCACAGTTGCCAATAAAAAGAATGGATAAAGAAGCTACAATGAATGTTTAAAAATATGACTTAAGGTACCAACTCAGTGGGTATGCAAAAGCGGCAGTCAGGATGGTGTGTAGCAGTTGTGTGGGAAGAAAAGGTGTTGGCTTCTTAATTTAAATTTTTCTTTTGATTCCTGTGCCTGAGTAATTCCAGTTGTTCAGAGAGTTATAATTTAACTACTTTTGATTTTGAAGGTAGGAATGGTGGGAGAGGACTGGTGAAAAGCAGAGGTACACTGGCACATACAGATTTTCTAAAGATATATTTAAAATATACTTAACATGAGAAAAACTCGTTATTGTTCTACTGGAAGTCATTGATTCACTTGCTGAAACTTGGAAGAAGTAAAAACCAAACCAACTGAGGGCAGAGATCCAAATGGTTTGGCACATTGAAAACTGAGCAAAGACAGAGTCACTGTTATTTAGAAATCATAGTAAGTGTTAGGCAGTCTTAATTATAAATGAAAACCGTCAATATTATTGTTAATTTTAGTCAAATAATCAAGTAATTTTTAGAAAATTTGGTGATTCTAGGAATTTAGAGAATAGTCACTTGAGTTTTGCAGCATGTTGTTTTTTTGTTGTTTTTTTTTCAGAAACCAAAGAACCCTACTGGTCCTAAATTCACCAGCTTTTATTCTGATTCTTCAAATTAAACTGAAAACAAATTTATGGTTTTTGTTTCCTGGAACTGTTGGGGTTTCTGTTTTGTTTGTTTTTTCTTGTTCAGAAAAATGCCACGTTGAGTTTCTTCCACATTGTTTGTTGTGATGTGACAAAACAAATCTGGCTTGTATGTGAAGTCTCATAATAGGGAGACTATCTTTAATAACAGATGTAGAAGGGTTGTGGTAGTTGTGGCTTCCTGAGATCACAGAGATAGACTTGTGTGTGTGTGTTTGGTTTTCTTTTAAAATTTAAATGTACCACTAACTATAATTTACAGTTTCCTAGGGAAATTACATTTAACGTGTGGCTTAAGATGTGTTTTCTGTAAATACCTGTGGTTTTAAGTTATCTCTATTTTTGGTTAACTGGATATGTTCATTTATTCAATAGCAGTCTTTGGGAACCACAAAAATGAAAAGCTTTTAGTTTTAGGTTTCTTGGTCTTCCTTCCACCCCCACAATTTGTATAATGCAATACTTGTTTTACTATCCCCTTAAAGAGGCTCTTTTGACCAGAATACTTTATTCAGGAGTTTAAATGTAGTTGATCTTGAGTAATATAGAGCCTAATATTTTAAACAGTGGGTTTTATCTGTTCAGTAGTTGTTTCATTTTTTATAACTCAAACACCCACAAGTCTTTTCTTGTATTAGGTGGTATTCCATTGCCAAAAGTCACACAGAAGGTTTAAAAATGTAGTAATGTTAAGAAAGGTGTCTCTGGAAATATCTTATTTTCAATTTGATGTTAACTTACAGCAGAATCAATTCTGAATATCTAACAGTACGCAAATAAAATTAGTTTGTCAAGTCTATTATTTGCAGGGGTATAATGGAGTTATACTTTAATTCTGTGAAATACTTTAATTTTGGAAATGAAAGTTGATTTTTCCAATAAGATCAAAGAATTTTCATATCTTTTAGTCTGCCTTGGTCCCTTTCCTCACTTTCTGTGTAACTTTCTGTCACTTTCTCTGGTATTCCTAGCTTGACAACTATTCTAATTAATTAATCAAGATATTTTTCTCATCACAGTGTAGTTTACAGAATGAAATGCGCCATTTTTCTAACATTTTTAAAAAAATATGTATTTCTCTAAATGCTACACCCTCAACATAGTAAGTAACTTTTGCATGTATATGAGGAATGAGAAAATAATTGGAAAAAAAACATACCTGCCTTTGGAAAAAAATATCCGCCTGCTAAATATTTCCTTTTGGTATATATTGAAACATTTCTCTAAGCTCTGTAGAATTTCAATAGTAACAGTCAGTATTTGTAACCACAGAAGTCCTTTCGAGCATTTTGTCCCGTATAGATTACTATGATGCAACCAAAAGGGAAACACAGAAGTAGGGAGTTTATTAGGTTTCAACTCTTATTGGTTTTAATTTAAGTATCTTCTGCATATCTATAGATGTTTGTCCTTTGCTTTGGTAGATATTTTTTTTACCATATGTGCTGATGCAAACTTCGGAATCTAGTTAAGATAATTCTGGTATACTGAATTGCAGAAGTCTCTTACTTTGGTCATCAGATGCAGTAGTCTGCTCTGTTCATCACCTTCTGTTGCGTGGCCCTGTGCCAATGCAGTGTCCCTGACCTGCCTTTCAGATCATGTATTTATAAGGACAGCTTCTTGCTTATTTAAGACTAAATAATACTGGAGAATCCCAAAACATTAAAAATTCCTTTAGTTTCACTGTCCATCAGTTTGTTTCTATTGAGAAATAAAATTCTTTTGGTTTCAACCAGTTGTGCTTTTCTAGCAACAGCTTCTTAACTTTTTCTTTGCAGATGATTCAATGCTTTCTAATATCCCAAATGTCCTTTATAGATGGCCAGATTGTGGGTGAAGCCTGCCAAATTCATATGAAAATAGCAGACTCCTGGGTGAGTCTTTTACTGTCCCATAAGGCCTGGTCGTTTACCACCCCAGAAGAGAAGTAAATGGAGGACCTCTGTGAAGTCTCCTGGATCCCTTTACTCATTACAGTATACCACCAAACTTGTTGGCTGGCTTGTAATTAATTTTGTGAGTTACATATTGAGAAGAGTTTTTGAACTTCCCAACAGTTGTATATTATGGTCATTGTGTTCCATTGTTGATTAATTGCACTTGAAGTCCCTTTATGAAAACAGATATGCTTTAGATTTCAAATTTGTTTTTTAATGAAAAAGTACAGTTGCAGATACCAAAAATGCTAACACTTAGCCAAATGTTGCTGTTTCAGTTCTGAGTTACATCACAATTTTCCTGATGGATGACCCAGTTTTATGGCCAGGGAAATAGGAGTAATTTTCTCAGGCGAATAGTTTACTACCTGCAGTGTGTATCCTCACTTCAGCTGTTTGCTTCAAACTATTTGTCAAGGATTATCAGAATTTACAAAGGAAGTCCTGCTTTGCGAATGAGCAAAGCAAGGTATTGGAGTGGGATGTGGCGTACCTTTGCATAAGAAAGCAGCAAAGCAACAGCCTTCTCCCTCTTCACTTCATGCTCTACTCCCAAAAATATATGTGATGTGTTTCTTTGTTTCTTTTTAATAACTTTGATCTTTTAAAAAATGTTAAGTGTTGAAAATGTTTTGGCTTTTTTTTTTTAAATGTTAGGTATCAGAAAGTTCTTAAAAGGGAAAAATTGTGTCTTGGGCTCTTTCTAAGTTCTTAAATAAATGGTGTATGCTGTAACATTTTTTACAAAGAGAACTTTTCCTCCCATAGGGGTAAGGAGTATTTGAAATGTATTTGGGTTAATTGCAAATTAAAAAAAGAACAAAGTTTTAAATGGTTTAGTGGTCTGAATTAAAAAGAAAAAAAAGTTTTCCATATCAATTTTTATTTGGTCATTCCTGTCCTAGTTTTATTAGTGTTGCAGTCCTTCATGGAATCCTTTGAGAATACTGGGATAGCCAAGACCTCAATTTGTAATTTGGAAAATTGTGTCAGACATTCCCCTTCTGCACTTACTGAGAGTTTTTGGGTTTGGTTGTTTGTTAAGCCTACTTTCCTTGAGTAAATGAGGTTTATGAGACTATGGTGTGCCCTTTCTGGTCCCTTCTGACCTGTTTGCTCATTTCAACCACACAGAGGAATTTAGGTTTCAAAGCTTTATTGAATCTTTTTTTTTTTTTTTTAAGATCTCCCTTGTTTTGTTAAAGTTGTTGAGTTTTACTGTTAGTTTAGTAGTACATAAGTATCTCAAATGCAAGAAAGATTTCTTGAGCCATACTCAGCTTCAACATCTAGAGGTATTATCTTTGTTATTGATAATATTGATTGAGTACTTGAGTATATATCCATATGTTTATTAAAGAATATGGACCAAGTTGCTTTATTTTGCATATTTCTTGTGTTTCAGAAATTCCTCCTAAGTAGATACTTTGGTGGGGTTTTTTTTGTTGTTGTTCTTGTTTTGTTTGTTTTTTTGTTTGTTTTTCAGAGTTAAATTTTATCTGAAAATTCAAGCAAACTTACATGAGAGAAGCAAAATTAATATCTTTGTTTTTGATTATAAATACCGTGTTCCTACAAGAGAGAAACAAAAATCCCTTAAAGTCTATTGCATTTGCTATTTTAAAATAGGGTAACCTTTATAGCCAAATGCCTGCTTTGAATATGTCATCAAAGTAATATTCATTATTTAAGGTGGGAACCATTATTAGTCATAGGGCTATTCATGTTTGTTCTGGTCTTGGGTAACCTCTGTCCAGCTAACCCAGAAATTTTAAATACAGTTTTGCCTTTTACAATAGCCTTTCATTGCTGAATCATTAGGAACATGATTAAATATACAAGGTATTTCAGGCACCATCTTGTAAGGAATTTTGTATAGGCCTACAGTATTTTTTAAGGTAGATGCTATGGGTGGCTGTTTTCAGTCTCTGTGCTTGTGGTTTACTTTCTGTAGTTAATATTGCTTATAACAATATAATAAACACCCATATTTGGTTTCCCTAAACTAGATTTGTTTGGATTTTAAGATTAAATCCTGAGGAAAATAGCAATAATGTGCTGTAATAATTTGGTGATTTTTTATTTCTTAGTAAAATATAGTTTGATGTGCATGTCTAGCATGAAACCATTTTACATACTGCAGAATATAATCTGAAAAGCAAGAATAATGGAAAAAACCCAAACCTTTCCTTCTGGTTTATATTATATGCTCTCCTTTTTTTAGCTCTTCTTTTTATATGGAATGCATTTCTATTAGAATTTCATAATTTTAGTTTTTCTTTATTTTAACCTCTAGAGGTTCTAAATAGATTCATATCTATTTATAATTTTGATTGTAACCTATATTTTTAAGCATTCTTTTCTCTTAATTATGTCAAAATAGAGGTAGGGATTTAAAGAAAAAAAGTCATATGGGCAATTTCAATGCTAAAGGTATTTTTTAGGGGAAGATTTATCTATAGAGATTTTTTTTTTTAAAAAAGAGTGTATTTCTTAGAAAAAAGGACGGTTCTATTTCTTAGTGATTATATGTGCTTCCCTGCTATAGCTGCAGATATTTTGAATATGATCTTTCTTCCTCCACCACCCGACTTCTTTCTGCAGAGTCGTGCAGTGAAGTCATAATCCTGTGTTTCACATCCATCTGTTACCATAGAAATGATTGTAATAACCTAAATTTAGCATGATGTCTCTCCTGCAGGATCAAGCAGGAGGATTGAATGGGTTGTGTGTGAAAGAATCTCTGTGAAAATCAGAATATGTTAGCAAAATCTAAATGCTGTCATAGATTTATGTGAAAAAAAACCATCTCAAGTAAAGCATATATTGTACTGCTTTTAGGTTAAGTCATCATATGTGAAATTGCCACATACCATGCAAACTTAATGTCAATAATTCTTTTTTATCCTATCAGGAGCTAGTACAACACACAAGATTCCCTGAAAGATACATATGTTAGTCTGATAAAAATTTTAGTTCTTGAGACTATTATTGGAATATTTACTGTGGTCTGGATGTATTAAAAAGTGAAGGAATGAGCTTAGAATGTACTATGAAAGTGAAAAATAATTTTCATGTTTTAAGATGCAAACCAAACTTCTAAAAAGTTATTTTCTAGAAATAGAGTACAAATAAATCTTCACTTCTTAGAAGCACAAAAATTTCTCATTGTTTGTTGAAAGCAGTGAGTTCTTTATTCCAGAACTTAAGTTCTGTCTTAGCACATTTATGCATTTTTGGATGGATGCCCGTGCACAGAATTCTACCATTGTTACATGTGTTTCTGTCTCAAGGAAAGAAAAAAAGAGAAGGTATTATAAATGTCTAGGAAAGCTTGAATGTCAGAGCTTTGAAATTAGGAAATGTTGACACTACCGCCTACGTACAATCACCATGAAAAATCCGTTGAATGGATTATCAGGTACTGTTACAAACACAGGATTCCAAGACCTTCACATAAAGGATGACCTTTTGGTCATCTGATGACCACCTAGTTAATATATATTGTTTCATGACTGTCAAGCAAGCAACTGCGTGAATTATTTATTTCATGTTACTTGATGTTTATTTTTACTCCAGAAAACAAATCTGTAATTTCCTTGTGGTCCTCACAGAGTATTTGAGCTACATACATGATTTGAATCACTCTGTAGGGTTAAAGCGTTAATATTATCATTTCACAGATAGAAAGGTTAGGCAAAGAGGGATTCACTTAAAAAGTATCTGTTATTGAATGTGATGTTTGAGTTATTTACAAAATCATTTTTTAAAGTACTTAGTTTTTAGTATTATGTAAAGCAAAATATGTTCAACGCGTAGCTGTCATTAACATAGTTAAATGTTGAATGCTGAACTTTTTATGTAAAATAGATCTTAAGATGTCAAATCAGAGACTCAAGGAAAAGGGTCTCCCCTTTTTCTTTCTCCCCTTCTCCCTCCCCATGCTTGACCATGTTTTCACTGTTACTTTCCGTCTTGTCTGCTCTGTTTCAGTAGGAAGAACAGATCTGGTTTTAAGGGAAAACTTTTTTGCAATTTACTCCCTTTTTCTGTGCATATTTTTTCAACTTTGTAGCATATCAGGCAAGATGTTCTGTCATCAGGCCTGAAAGATAGTGATTGCTGATAAGCTTACTCCCGAGTAGTAGTAGGTCAGAAAATGGCATATAGAGCTAAAGAAATATGTTTTGGGTTTTGTTTTTTTTTTTTTTCATGAACTAAGAATATATGTTTCTCATTTTAATATTAAGAACTTACCATGCTGTGATCCATATCCCTGCAAAAGCGTGGTTTCCACAGCATTTATAACCTACAGACTCTTCTTATTAGTGCTGATGGTGATTGTGATAAATTTGAGAACTCCGCTCCAGCCAGTTCCTGGCTCACCATCTCCATTGAATGAAGTACCTGAAATCAAAGGAAATCGAAGTTGTTCTGTGGAATATTTGGGTTTTGGGGTTTTTTTTATGAGGGTTTTTTGGTTTTTTTTTGCCGATAGCGTGTCAGAAATCTGACCACATTTACAGGAGGTAGAACATAAAAAACTTCAAGAGCTTTTATGCTTTATTGGTGGAGAACTGGTTCTGCAGATTGATGTTTTCCTGATAATTGTTTTATTTCACTGAAAATAGAAATAGGCAAGAGAAATATTGTAATTCTTTTTGATACATGACTGATGTAGGGGAAAACAGTAGTAGCTTTTTCCTTTGTTATGTTAAAAATGGTAGTTGATATTCTACTACTATTCAAAGGTGCACAAGTCAGTTGTAAGACAATAATGTTGCTTTTTGGAGCTTTGTTATGACTGTAGCTCCTGCATATTTGAACCAAAAATGGTAAAGTTTGATGAAATGCCTTTTCTTTAGAAGTTGGCATTTTTTCACTTTTCACTTCCCTAACAGAAACCCTCATTGCAGTAAAACATGTAAATTTTTAATTTATTTTTTTTAAATTTCTGTTTTAGATGTTTTTACTTTTTTTTTAATAATTTGTATGACTGTTCTTCATGGGTTAAGCAACAGTCCCTTGTAAATGAGTAACTGAAGGTGTAAATCTATGGTAATTTGTATAGTACTGCCCCGATTAAATGTGTTAGCCTTCATAAGTTGTGATAATACAGTGTATTTGCAAAGTATTATATAGAAGTACAGAACAAAGGAATTGTTGTATGGTTCATGAACTTGTATGAATGAGTGTTGGATTTGGAATAATAAGTGAACACACAATTTGTCTTGACTTTCAGTTAAAGAATTACTGCAATAAGGATACATTTTTAATTAGGTCACAATGTTTTTGAAAAAACAGTTAAAGGTAAATATCTTTATTGTAGATATTGCATTTTTTCTGTAATTAAATGAAAAAATATTACATTTTATGCCTTTAAATATTGTTTTTCATGAATACATGTGAATGAAAATGAGTCAAAAACTATTTCTTTTGTGTGGCATGTAATGTAATTATAATAGATATTGGCTCAAATGTAAAGATACTTAAATGACTATCCGTATGAGTGCTACATATTAATATCAACAGTAATTGCTTTTCTTCAATGACTGCAACTGTATTGAACTACATTTTTCTGAATTACAGGTGCTTATGCTTTATAAGCAACTTCACCTGCTTTGATGGAGTTTGAGGTTTCTAGTCCAATGTAATTTAGTTTGCTGCAGTTATAAAAGTGGGAGGAATCTAGAAGCAGCTAAATATGTGGGTTTGGATTGGGCTTTTTCGCCTTTTTTTTTTTTATTAGACTTGAACAAGGGTTATTTCCTTTGATTCTACATTTGTATATTTTTCGCTTTTCAGGTAAGCTGTTATTTCTCTTCCTCTCACTTGAAAACCAACTTTTTATATAACATTTTAACCACTCCTCATACTCTGTTGTTACATCATACAGGTAAGTTGCTTACCCCTTAAATAATTCAGATGGTGTTTTCTAAATACAACATGCATGGATTTGTTGTCACCCTGTGGTAGGCACATGTCCTGTCTTTTCTTATGAAGTTCTAATGAACTGCATTTTTAGTTAACTTAATTATCGGATTGTAGCTATTTCAGGAGATCATGTTCATACTGAGCAATGAGGACTCATGAAGAAATTTAACGTGCTTTTATACAGTGTTATATTTCAGGTTTGTACTCCACTATAATGTAAATCCAACAGAAAGTAAAATACGGAAATTCAGCTTGTGGCTAAATGTGATCTCATGTAGCACATCTCTTATGTCACTACTTTCATATATTGGTAAGGATAGGGGCAACTATCAAATGGTGAGATCATGTAAATGCTGATTAATGGCTTAGAACATAATAATGCTTTAGCAGTGCGGTATATTGGCTAGGCACTTGCATCAGAAGGGTCAGGTGGTGTCTGTCAATTACTAGAAAGTATTCTCAACTTTTAATGACTAGGATTTAAGCAGATTGGCATGTATTATCTTGCTTCTGGAATGTTATATTGTGGCAAATGAGTATGTCCACTCATGGTAAAAAATAACAGCATGCTTCCCTCAGAGTGATACAGGTATGTGTAAAATGTATACCTCAGAAAACATTCTGGAGTTTTAGTTTATATTCATTGGGAAACCTGATTGAGTTTATCATAGTCCCATTTGGCTTTTCTTTGAGGGAATTTGTTCCATGGAAAATAGGCTGTTTATAGTGAGCATCTGGTCCAACCCTTAAATGAAACTGAAAGATATGTCTGTATAGATGGCTGGTTTAGGAACTCAAGGGCATCACTGAGTGTGTCAGGTTTCTCTAGATATGCTACTTTCATTTGAAGAGTTTAAATAAGATAAATGGATTGAAAATCCGACTACTTCTGCTTCTTGGTGCTTTTTAGAGCCTTCTTACTGTTTCTCACAGAGGTTGTAGACAAATTTTTATATAAGTAACTAGAGCATTTGGGAGTTCTATTCAACTGAGGAGGTAGTGAAATAAGACTTAATCTCATCATTCTAGCCCCTTAAAAATGGACTAGAAAATGAGAAAGTAAGGTTGTAGGGTTTAGGTCTTGTGTATGAGAGGAGTCTAAATATATCTTACCTAGGTAAGGAAACCTAGACATTACCATTACCACATTACCAAGTGTTTCCAGAAATGGATAAGGTGAATTCAAAATAATCTGTACTGGTCTTTTGTAGGAAGTCAAGTGATCGATTTGTGATTAAATTGTGGTGACAGATTTGTATCTGTGTTACATCTTCAGGCAAGAGTCATACAGAG
The DNA here is from genome assembly GCA_013396655.1 of Campylorhamphus procurvoides. Classification (NCBI taxonomy): domain Eukaryota; kingdom Metazoa; phylum Chordata; class Aves; order Passeriformes; family Dendrocolaptidae; genus Campylorhamphus; species Campylorhamphus procurvoides. Next base: position 276,471 of record WBMV01004632.1, read on the forward strand.
GACAGTCAGCAGCACGGGAAGTAAAAGAATCACTGTCTGCCTAAATAGGAGGCTCTCTTATCTAATGCTTTCGCTTAAACATGGACAGGTTTTGCTGTTTGGTTTGTTTGGCTGGGTTTTTTTCTTTCAATTCTGAAGATTCTAAAAGTGAATATTGAATAAATGAAACTCTTCTAGAGAAATGGTTTCTGAACACGGTGGTATGTATAAAGCTTCTACTCTCCCGGAATGTTATGACACGCTCTTTATACCAACTCTGTGAGGATGTTTGCATGTAACTTAATATACTACATGATATCCTAGCAACTGCAAATGTATGTGTTAAAAGCAACTGTAGCTAGTTACACAGCTAGATTTATATTTTGCATAGCCTGTGTGGTAGATTTTAACTGTTGGCAAAACGTTTGATTTATGGCTTAGAAATGTCAGTAATGGTAAATAATTTTTCTCCTTTGTTTTCTCTCAGGTTATTCTTTTTAGAATGAACTAGTATTGGGAGAACAGCTCATTTGTAGGTGGCCAAAAGACAGAATTCTACTTTGATTTTTTGCAAGTCCTTTTATGTTCCTGTTTTAATATTATGAAAAAACCTTTTATACCTGTTAATAAAGCATATATATGCTATATATATATAATATATATGTTATAACTGTTAATAAGAAGGTATTTAAAAGTATTTAAAAATCTACTCAAAACTATCAGCAGTAACTCTTCACTTTTATTTGGTCTATGTGTATTTGTCTTTTAATGTTTAGAACTGCGTGAATTTAATCACCCTTATATATTGTGATAAAATGCATAAGATGTCTTTATCTTATGTATCTTGGCCTCCCTCCTTGCATTGCCATTAATACAGAGAAGGCTAAACTCTTACACACTAATTTGATTTTAGGCTCAGCAAGCCCTAAAGTATAATGAATATGTAAGCAAACATCCTAAAATTGTTATTTGTGTTTACAGTGGAAGTGGTTTGGAGTTTTGTTGTTGTTGGTTTTGCATTTTTTTCAAAATGTTTGTTGTAGTCAACCACTGTATAATTTTCCAGCATGACAAAAAAGCATCCTCAATGTTTTCGGTCACAGAAGAGCTAACCCTTTGGCACGTTTTCCTCCAGATTTCTACATTTGTGTGTCAATGAGAACAGACAGTTTAGAGTATTTTGAGGCTATAGGGAATTTCTGGGAAGCATGTAATGTTTTTCTTTGATTAATAACCCTCCTCTCCAACCCCCAGTTGTTTTATATTGGTCCATATAACACAAAGTCAACAATTGCTGTACCACAGAAAATGGTCTTGACACTCTTTAGGTATTTCTTTAGCATAAGACCTACCTGCTTCTAAGACTCAATTTGATGGTTTGTTCTTCCTATTCCAAGGCCTCCTTATTTTTAGGGTTTGATTTGTCATAGTCCAGTTTGGGCATCTGACTTCAACTCTTTTGCCATTTGATCATTTGCCTCCAGAAAAAAACCCAAATCTTTTCTACATAATAATAAAAAAAAATGTTTGATTGACTTGTTGGTTTTTTTGAGATCAACTTTAAATCTATGTAGTTTACATTTTACTAGTTGGAGAATTCTGCAGAATCTTTATAAGCTGATACTCATTTTGGACAAGATGGATGCAGAGCATAAGTCTTGAATTCCGTGCACAGTAACAGAAATTGCCAAAATGAGATCCTTAAATTAAACTAATTTACTTTCTATTTTTTTCCTTTTTTTTTAATTTTATTTTATTTTTTAACCAAATTTGAATCTCAGCACAGATTTGAAAATGCAAGGTTATTTTGCAGAATCTTAGAGAACAATGGCAGAAAGATTCTTGTCTTTTTTACCACTGCTTACTATCGAGGCTACAACCAACTAAACCAAACATATTAGATTATAGATATAAATATTTGGTCACCAGAAGTTTAAAACAGGGGTTTGGTGTGTTTGTATCTTGGGCTGCCGTTCTGGTTTGAGTGAACTAAGTCAGCAGAGCAATTTTCTGGGTAAAATAGGTGGACTATTTCTAGTCCTACAGGCAAAGATGCACTTCTAGATTCAAGATGATTCTTTCAAACAGCTTTTTGTCATTGCTGTTTCTGAGCTTATCTGAACCAGTTGTGTTTTGGTTCTAGGTGCTTTATGATAGTGCATTTAGTTTAACTCTTTAGCAAAGGTAGTCTTGACAAATACTTCATCATCATGACTAGTTTTGAAAGTACATGAGAGTTACATATATTAGAAAGTAATGGAAAAGGACCAGGATCTTCAGAAACTTTGTGATAAATATGAAGCATCCTCTATGTACACTGACAAACTTCCTCAAGCTCCCTCTTTCACGTATGTCTTTTATATTTGCGGCATTGTGTGCCCCATGAAAGAAATAGTGTTGTGCCGCTTTTGTAGGAAGTCTGTTTTGTCATATGGCACAGTAAAATATGCTATATCCTTAATGTGGTTGTTGTATTTGTGCGTCTGGTATGTCTGGTCCAAACAATTTTTCAGGAAGCAGGGATCAACAAATGAATTGTTTGAAAACCCTGGGTAATTGTTGCACGTATTAAACAAGATATCAAGAGCTATTTCATTTCTGAGCACCTGAAATATAAATACATTAGCAAATATAGAAACATATTTAGAAAATATATTTTGGGAAAAAAAAAAAAACCAAAAAACCTTTTACAGTTTCAGAGATAGTTAAATGTATTCTTTCCTGTATCAGACTTCTGAATAATCTTGTTTGCTATCATATCTACCAAATGCCCAGACATATTATATGTTTCATGTATGCAAATACTTTATCATATGAAGGAGGTCAACAATGGACAGTTGAAAACATTTCAACCTTGTTAATTATAACCAAATAGAAAGTATTCTGGGCTATTCCTGTGTAACTTTTTTGCAGTGCTAAAATATTTCTATTCTTTTTACAGTCTTCAGTACAGTTTCTCCTGAGTGTGTCTGACTGTTCATTTACAGTCATAGCATCTTTGTATCTCAGATACAAAAATTATAAAATATGTTTCAAGTAACGGTGCTGTATAAAGATTGCACTGACAAGTTTTTCATCGTTGTTCTGCTTTCTAAAAAAATAAATGGAAACATAATGGGAGATAAAAATTCTTCTAAAAATAATCTGTAGTAGAATATCAGTGTTTCTATATTTCATGACTTTCTAGAGAAGTCTGACTTTTTTGCCGCTCTTAACTAAACACCTAAACGCCTTTGATAGGTGAGTGACCATACATTTGGTGGTGAACTAGCTAATTTGCATATAAAAGAAATGCAGTAGTTTATCTTAAAACAATGTGATATGTATCATAACTTATGAATTCCAACTAGATGAAAATTTCTGTATGAAAACATAAGTTTGAATAGCAGAGGAAGGAACATGAAGAAATAACATTTTCTGTAATATGTAGAATGAAAATATTGATTTGACCATTATAGGATGAAGTTGTACTGCATCGTCAGAAATACTGCTATTTCTTTGACAAAGCCATGGGAGAATTTGTTAATTTTGTATTGCTATAAAAAGTAATTGCACAACCTTTTTTTTTAAAGTAAGGTTCTTTATTCCCTTGCTATATTGAGATACCTTTTTACTTCTCTTATACCAGGTAAAAATGTCTGTGAGACATATTAATGTCACTTCACTTTTAATTTTTTAAAAATCCTAAATTAGCACAGATAAGGAAAAGACAATATTCTGGCTATTTATAAGTGCTTTTTTCACTCTAATACATGGTGAATTAAAGACATGTTAGTTTTGGTAGTGTATTTTTATGCAAATTAAAAAAAAGTCATCCATTTGTTTATATAACATTTTGCAGGTTTGCTTCACCAATTTGTTTCTTACTCTCTTCCCATTTAAGTTAGCCTAAATTCTATGTACTCCAAAGTAAATATTTTATTTATTTTTTTGACCCCAAGCTAAATTAAAATGGTGAAAAATTGAAAAATATAGGTGTTAAGTTTTTACTTCACAGAGTAATTGAGGTTGGAAGAGACCTCTGAAGGTCATCTTGTCCAGTTCCCCCCGATCCAGCAGAGCCACCTAGAGCCCGTTGGCCAGGACCATGATGCTCAGGTCACAGAATAAGAAATGACCTAGAGCTCTTTAACAGTAGTTGGAAATAGTTTGGGACAATAATTCATGCAGTTTTAGCCAGTTTTCTGTCAATGCCTAAAAGTAAAGGCTGTACAGGCTGAGTAAGTTTGGGGAATCTAGTAATTACTCCCCATGTTATGAGATTCTCTGTCTTTGATTTAAAACTCACTCTTTGCTCAGTTGAAGTGTTTGTTACCTTTAATTTGCAGAAGAGCATTCTTAGGGTTATTTGTACTTACTTTAACACCACTCAAGCTATTAAAACTGTGCCATGACTTTTATATAGGGTAGAACTGTAGCTCTTTTGGCGTCTTAGTTATTGCTGTAGTGCATGTGAAGATTTCACCCAGTTTGGTGCCTGTGGAAGTTGAAAAGTGAAACTCAGTTTCTTTGCAATTAAAATGTAAGATGATCTGATTAAGTCATTTGGTTTACAGTCAGTCCTTTTTTCTGTTATCTTGAGGGAGTCGTGCTCTTTTTCTTCTCAAAGTTGTAAGACTTCTGCAAATTTTAGAACCTCTTATATGCAGTGTAACCTTTTACTCCACCAAAGCATCCCTTCTTAGCTGGTAAACAAGAAGTTGCACAGTGTATTATGAATTAATTTTGCAGCATCTAATTTACATTTTTGTTATTTGCCTGTTGGCATTACCATGGGAGGTATTGTAAAAGGAAGTGCAGAAGGAATATGCAAGTTCTGGAACTCAAATTCACTTTCCATGTTGAGAAATTCATGACACTGTAGTATCTGTTTTGATGAACTGGGATGAGAAATGTTGGATTAGAACATTTCTCTTGTATATCTACCTGTTTTGCACTATTGATCAGGGACAACACTGTGGTCTAGGTTTTAGATTTGTATTTGTACTTGGTGTAACACTACAAATGTGTTTTATTGAGCAGTGAGATATGTATGCAAATTTCCATGAACATTTTCCCTGTACTTTTTTGCTTTCAATAGCAAACTATTTTAACTATAACTAAACTAGTTATATAGCAACTATTATCAAAATATAAATATATATCAAAATATGTATCTATTTTTACAGATTTTAAATACTACTTTAAAAACCTGTTCAAGCTGGCATAAATTCTTTTTAAGAAAAAACCAGAATTAGGCGAGTTTTGAGTAAATGAGATGCTGACGGACTTCCTTAGGGAGCTGCTGTTAAGTAACAAATTGAATGTTTGTGCTTCTGGGTACAGTAGCACTTTTATTGCTTTGATGACAGTATCTGAGCAGGTACAGAATGATAAGTATTCTGACTTTGCTGTTTAGGGTTATACCTTTGTATTTTTATTTGATTTTATATTTTTATTGTTGAGTCCTTTTTTCAAGCCAAAGTTTTTTGGCAACATCTTTGACTTGTAGAACACTTGATACCGTTATCAGCTAAGATTCCAGTTATAAGACAGCTTGTTCAGGAAGACTTCTGATGTCATCCAAATTCCACTAACAGTTTTCCATGGACATTTTGAAGTCCTGGTTTAGTTAACATATCTAGAGATTAATAGTGTGATGCCAGTGCTTTGTTTTTTTTTTTATTAAGCGTGTATTTGCTGCCATCAGAGGACTTACACTACTGATTACATTGTGAGGGGAGGGGTTTTATGAGCTTGTTGGAGGCTCTCAACCTTAGTTTCAGTTAGATGTTGCTGGTATTTATGAGAGATTAACACTTAAAATGTAATTTCATTAGATAAAAAATGTATACAGTCTTCAGATTTTTTTGTTTAATTTCAGTTTTTCTTAATATTTCTATTTAAGTAAAAATACCCAGAGATGAGGCCCTAATATGTTTGTCATCATGAAAACCACTTTTTACTTAGAGTTAATATGTATTTAGGGAAAGAAACATTAAAACCGAAAGATCACGTCTACTGACAAATCTGTCTTAATCCATATTTTAAAGCACCATTATGATCATCAACACAATCTTTTTCATAAACAGTTCTAGAGTGCTAAGGACCCAATGATCCAGTGGACACTGGTATTTTATATTTTTCAGGAGCACAGTGGAGCTGAACTGATCCTGCCAACTTCCTCTCCGTTTTCTGGGACCATGAAAGAACTGGCAACCCTGCCTTTTAACATTGGCTTATTTTTAGCTTGTTTCTGTAAACTTAATCAAATCCAAAGATTAGAGAAAAATTTGTAAGGCACTTCTAAGAAGGAGTTAAAATTAGTAGCATTTCAGGCACAGGAAGTTTTGATTTGCTATTGTACTTGCATCAGTTGCACACATTTTTAATATTTAAATGCTAGCGCGAGCATAAAGACTCAAGATTGAAAAACCAGTTAACTAACATATCCCCCTTTCAAAAAAGCTGTTCACTTAAGGCAATTAATTTATATTTCTGTACAATTAATGGCCTGAAATTGTAAATAAATATTGAAGCTTTTATATTTTATGCATTTGGTATTAATTTTACTTAAATACTTACCACAGATAAGTGCATTTAAAATACCTTGGCATTTTTAATTACTACATAGCTCCCCTTATTTTGTAAGGTTCATGCAATTAAATTTTTCTCACTTTTTACGTAACATTTTTGTTTTCATCAAGATTACTGATTTTGCACAACTGCGTTTATAATCTGTTCTTGTTTGACTAAGGAAAACCTTTCATGTGCTTTCAGGAGGAGCTAGTGTCTTCTGTTTATGGCACTGAATTATTATTACCCTGCATGGACTGCAACATTATTAAAGCAATAACTGCTTTAATGTTGATAGTTTGGGATTTTACTGGGCAATAGCAGTCATTTTGTTGCAATTAAGGTAAAAAGATATTAAAACAAACAAAAAACTGTACATAAGCTAATTTATGTTGGAATTTTTTTGAGATAATTACTTGCGTGTGTAAATACATAAGAGTAAGAACAATAGTCATATTGTTCTCATATCAGTGTTCAAAATCTTGACCTCATGAAGGGAGACAGTGGGATATTAGAAAGCCTGATTTTATGGAAGCAATACAGTATAGAGGATCTTAATGGTATTTTACTGATGACTTCAAGAAATAAGTAGCAAATCAGAAGATATGTATTGTATATGAAAACTTACTTGAGTGGTATCTTAGACCTATTAATTTGTTTTTATTTCTGAGTTTGATTATAAGTTTGTGCAGTGTTATTAGGCTCATCTGTTTAGGTTCCATATTAATGTTTTCTTTGTAAGCAGCATGGGAAAATTACATATATGAAGTCAGTGAGAAATGATCATCATGTATTTGCTGGTGTTTTTGGTTTGGTTTCACAGAGGAGTTTAATGTATATTTGTGTGGTTTTAAGTGATAGCATGCACTGTTTAAAATTTTGCACTTTCAATAGTTATTGATAATACACTTTTTACTTCACACCCAATTTTTTCCAGTAAGCAGCTCTCCATAGTCTCCATAGAGCATATGCATGTGCTCTGTCTTGCATTCTCTTTCATATACACAAGGATGCATGCATAGGATGGGATGCAGTTTAGATTTAGAGTTAGATTTATTATATGGATCAGATATGCCATGTCTTTTATTTAATACATAAACCTTTACCCTTTAAATGGCTCATGACTTCTGTTAATTTTTTTCTCAAATTGTTAAACAATTTTTTCAAAATTAGAGAACAACATGGGTTCATGTATTTAGCAATGATAAAGTTCAATATAAAAGTAATTTTATATATCTTTACTGTATTTTCCTGTTTTTAAATAGTCCACATACATAGGAAGAGATCATGAATCTTTAAATTCTCAGGTGGTATTTTCTTACACGTTTCTTTTATGTTTTTAGGTAAAATATGCATTTTTAGTAGGCACTTACAAAAACATAGTTTAGAGGTTTTTTTGTGTCTAATTTTGATCATCATTAATTGACTTGTAGTACTCTCTCTATATAACTTCTAAAAGTAGTCTTCAGTAATTACAAAACCTAGTAAGATATTTGTTTATGCTTTCAAGGTAATAGATAATTTTACTTGGTGGTGAGGACACAACTGTTGTATCAGTTTCCATTTTGCAAAATAACTTACAAAAGCAACGTATTGCAGGACAAATAAAATTAGAAGTAACATTTTAATTAAAACCATGTATGAAAACTATAGTTTCATTAGTAGTCAATCTGCAGAATAAATTGTATCCAATCCAGTCCAGCACATAAATGATGGTAAAGCCCTCTTACTGTCTGCATAGTCTCAGATCACTTCAAAAATTAGGTTAAAAGTTTTAATCCCCAAGGGTATATGCTGTATGCTTATTTACGAAGTGAATAGATTATAGGTTTAAATCCACTTGAAGAAACTTGTTATTAAGTGAGTCCCGCTGGAGACTTTGAGAAGTTGTTTAGGCTGGTTAAAACAGAAAAACCATTTGTTTCCTTTAGAGGCAGAGAATTAAATACAAAAGTAATTCTGGCAATATTGATACTGTTTTATTACCCTATTGTTGATAACATACTACTGTTTTATTACATGACTGAAGGAAAATGTAAATCAAAGCATAAAGGTAGCAATGAAATCTTCCTATAGCCAAAGTCACATAGTGACAGTAGAACTGGTATTCTATAGAAGAGGGAGAACAGTTATAGAAGACCTGTGCCATATAATTTCTAAATATCTCTGAAGAAAGAGGAAGATACTGTAATGATGATTTTGTGGAGTAGGCCTCTTTTCAGTTCCCTCCCCATACACTGCCACTCCTCTGTCTGTCCTTTTGAACCAATCTGTATTTTCTGTGTATATTCCTTCCTGTTCCTTAAGAATTTGTTGAATTATAGCAGAAAACCAGAGATTGAAGTATTTAAAAACCCTACTTTGCAAAGCAAGACTTGAAGTTTTGAAATTGAAATAAACTTTACAAGAGCCAAAATTAAAAAATTAAAAAAAAAGGGCAATAATTTGTCATTTCGGGAACTCCTACATAGAAATTTTAAATAAATCTCTGTTGCTATTAAGGCTGCCAGGACATGATAAAATTTACCAAAGCCTCTGTTTTGGAAGACTGTGGAATCATAGAATATCCTGAGTTGGAAGGGGACCCCCAGAGACCACTGAAGTCCAACTCTTGACCCTTCACAGGACAAGAGTCACACTGAGTGTTGTACAAATGTGTCTTGAATTCTGTCAGGCTTGGTGCTGTGGCCATTTCCCTGGGC
>WBMV01004632.1:285765-385765 GCA_013396655.1 Campylorhamphus procurvoides
GACAGTAGAACTGGTATTCTATAGAAGAGGGAGAACAGTTATAGAAGACCTGTGCCATATAATTTCTAAATATCTCTGAAGAAAGAGGAAGATACTGTAATGATGATTTTGTGGAGTAGGCCTCTTTTCAGTTCCCTCCCCATACACTGCCACTCCTCTGTCTGTCCTTTTGAACCAATCTGTATTTTCTGTGTATATTCCTTCCTGTTCCTTAAGAATTTGTTGAATTATAGCAGAAAACCAGAGATTGAAGTATTTAAAATTGAAATAAACTTTACAAGAGCCAAAATTAAAAAATTAAAAAAAAAGGGCAATAATTTGTCATTTCGGGAACTCCTACATAGAAATTTTAAATAAATCTCTGTTGCTATTAAGGCTGCCAGGACATGATAAAATTTACCAAAGCCTCTGTTTTGGAAGACTGTGGAATCATAGAATATCCTGAGTTGGAAGGGGACCCCCAGAGACCACTGAAGTCCAACTCTTGACCCTTCACAGGACAAGAGTCACACTGAGTGTTGTACAAATGTGTCTTGAATTCTGTCAGGCTTGGTGCTGTGGCCATTTCCCTGGGCAGCCTGTTCCAGTGGCCAACCAACCCATTTTGAAGAACCTTTTTCTAATATCCAGCCTTAACCCTCCCTGACACAACTTCAGGCCATTTGCTTGGGTCCTGTCACTGGTCACCACAGAGAAGAGGCCAGTGCCTGCCCCTCCTCTTCCCCTCAGAAGCTGTGACTGCAATGAGGTCTCCCCTCAAGTCTCCTCGAGGTTGAACAGACCAAATGTCCTCAGCTGCTCCTCATACGGCTTCCCCTCAAGGCTCTTCACCATCTTCATTGCCGTCCTTCGGATGCTGTCTAAGAGCTTACTATCTTTCTTATATTGTAGAGCTCAAAACTGCCCACAATATTGACGGGGAGGCCACCCCAGTGCAGAGCAGAGTGAGACAGCCCCCTCCCTTGACTGACATCTGGCTATGCTTTGCCTGATGACCTCCCGGACAGGGTTGGACCTCCTGGCTGCCAGGGCACTTCTGACTCATATTCAACTTGCTGTCAACCAGGACCCCCAGGTCCCTTTCTGTGGCACTGCTTTCCAGCATCTCATTCTGTGTGTACATCCAGAGTTGCCTCATCCCAGGCTCAGAATCTGGCACTTGTCTTTGCTCAGCTTCATATGGTTGGTGATTGTCTAGCCCTCTGATTTGTGTCTGCAAGTCCTCCCTGTGTTCGATAGGGAGGAACCAACAGCTCCTTCCAATTTAGTATCATTGGCAAACTAATTTGTATACCTTTGAGTCCTGCATCCAAGTTGTTTACGAAGATGTTGAAGAGCATGGGCCCTAAAATGGAGCCCTGTGGAACCCCACTAGTGACAGGTCACCAGACTGATGTCACCCCATTCACTATTACCCTTTGTGCCTGACCCATGATCCAATTGCTCACGCATCAGGTGTTTATTCAGCTGTGTGCTGAACATTTTTTCTGGAAGGATGTTGTGAGAGAGTATCAAAAGCTTTACTGAAATCCAAAAAGATTGCATCAACTGTTCTCCGTTGATACACTTGGTGGATTCCTTTGTCATTAAAAGCAACTAGATTTAACAAGCAGGACTTTCCCCTCATGAAACCACTGATGACTGCATTGTCCTTCAGGTGTTTTGCACTATCTCCCAGAATAATCTTCATAATTTTGCCAGTCAGTGAAGTAAGACTGATAAGCCTGTGGTTTTCAGGGTCATCCTTCTTGCCCTTTTTTGAAAACTTGGACAACATTTGCCAGCTTCCAGTCAACTGAGACCTCTGCACAAGACTGGAAGAGGCCTCATGATGACATCAGCCAGTTTTTGAGTATTCTTGGAGGAATCCCATCAGACCCCTTAGGCTTATAGGCATCCAGCTGGAACAGCAAATGCTGCACAAGTTCAGGGTTGACTGGGAGTCTTATCATTATCACAGCCGTGGACCATCCAGCTCAGAGCATCAGAACCCTCTTAGTCTATTACAGGCGTTGAAGACAGGCAAACACTCTGACTTCTAAACACTCTGCCTTTTCTCTTTCCCTGTTTATGAGGTGATCATCCTCATTCTGTAATGGTCTGATGTTCTGCACTGCCTTCAGCTATTAATGTATTTGAAAAAACTCTTTATATTGTCCCCCACAGTACTGGCCACTTAAATTTACCTGTGGCATTACCTTGATTCATTATTTTTATGATATTGTATGGCTCAGGAACTCACTTTAAAATCATCATTGTATTATTGCTGTGATATGTGTTTTCTATTGATTTCATAGTATAATGTGAAGAAGGCTTTTGCCTATAATTATTGATAGTTTGTCAATTACTTATGTGCATTTTCTTTTGATGATGGTTGTTAAAAGTCATGGTTGCTTAATAAGCAACAAGACAGAAAATCAACACAACAATAGTGAAAAATTCTACAGAGATAAATTCAGCAAAGTCAAAAGTTTAACTTGTGAGTCCAGTGTAGCATAATTTTTGCATTTCTGTAATTGAGAAAAACAGCACCAAAACATGTGGTATATAATCTCTGAGTAATTAATCCAATTTCCATTAAAATTGAATTATATTGTGAGAAATTTTCTATATGTTTCACTGGAAATAATATTTTATGCTAATTTGGTACTCTGGAGTAGTGATAGGGGTCAGAAAGTGTCCTACCTTGTTTGGCTGACTCATGACTCATCAGTTAAATCTTTGGCATGTTGAAGTTATATTTCACTTTACCTTGGCTGGTGAAAATTACTGAGAATGTATTTTGACTTGATAGCAACATGCTAATGGTCTTTGTTTGGAAGCTCTGTGATTAGCTAGTGCATGCAGTAAAACTATGTTAAAAATATATTTTAATAGTAAAGTGACAATATCTTGAGGGTAAGAAGGACAAGTGCACTCCAGGCAGGGGTATGGTGGAATGACACATTTATTAAAATGGCGCCAGCTTATGTAAGGGTGACATGGAACTTTCTGGAAAGGGGGTGGGACCATGCAAATCCTCTCACAGAAAAGGAAAAAACAGGAAAGGATTATAACCATATGATGTAAACGAGGGTGGAGATAACCACCGCTCTGGCAGAATTTGGCCAATGAGGGAGCAGGTATAACACCAAACTCCATTTTGTGTAGCATGCAACAATGCTATTTAACTTTACAACTGTGAATTCGTAAACCGGGAAACCTGTAACAACATGATATATGGCAATAAGCTGTCTCTTGTGCAGGATAGTTCGTTCTGGTAGCTCTCCTTGATTCCTCGGTCTCGTCAAATCATCTTGTAGTCTCTCTTCCATTTAGTGTAATCTTGTACTCCTACATTAGAGGCCTAATTAATAAATATTAATAATAATTAATAAACACATTATTTCTTTTTTTTTTTTTGAAAGTTACCTGATAAGTTCAATGTTAACTTTTTTATTTAGATATCTCGTTCTGTATTACCTTTCCACCTTTGGCCTTCCAGGGAAAATACTTAGTTTAAATGTTTGAATCGTCACATATTTTGAGCTAAATTACTTCAATGTCTGGCTCTGATATTTGCAGAAATGAAGATCTGAGTTGAAGCAACCTTGTCGTAATCACAGTAATATAACGTGGAAGTGATAGATAAAGGAAACAAGAATAAATAGGATTTCTGTTGCTTAAATTTAAAATTTTGCCTAGGTTTATCTGGTATATACAGTGTAGTGATAAAAACGTGATCCATTCCCTCTGAATTCTCATGTATGAACCAGAATACATTTATTCTTTACCCACTGCTTGTTACTGTTTTCTTGGATCTTGCTGTTGTAGTCATTTAATACTATGTAAAAGCAAGACTAAAATTACCACTTAATAGCCTAAATACCTTCTGCTTCGGGAGTTACTAGAGAAGTAGTATAGGATCATTGTTATAAAGTGAACTCTTGTGTTTTTAAAAACTGAACTATTGTGACTTTTACCATTTGCTTTTTATTTGTTGCTATCTGAACTAGTGACCAGAGTTAGAGCTCTTCTCTGTTGAGTTATTGTGGAACTTTTGCTTAACTGCAGGAAGGAAACGAAACAAAACCAACAAAACTAAGCTTTCCTGCACTTCTTTTCATCCATATATGACTATACAACTCAAGTCTGTTTTATTTTGTTTTTGAGTCAAAAGATGTTGTGATGTGTAGTTAGGAAGAGTGAATTATGTGTGATTTTTTTTTCAGAAAGCTCTATTTTGTCTGCCATACTTGGTCAGCTGCTTGACACTTGTGGAGAAAAAAATATTACTAGAGAGATAAGTAGCTTAAAACCATTTAAAAAAGCTTGGATACTAGGCCAGTGACCTTGAATTTGACTCTATATGGTGTAAAGTCCTTATATGTTGTAAAGACTTGTTTCATCAGGGTATAGATGCTTACACTTGCATTTGTGAAAAGATAAGACATTTCATAGTAAAGAACTGGTGCCTAGATTTAGTGAATTGCAGTAACAAGTATGATGGCTTTAAGTATGTGAAATGCTAATGGATTAGTTTGTGGTATGACCTTAGAGGTCAAAACAAGTATCCTTTTATTTTATATAGCTTTTAACTCTTGCCAAGTGTAAATGCCCTTGTCTTTCCAAGTAGGGTGTGTCACTTGCATCACAAATTTAACATTTAATTTGTTAAAACAGGTGATGCCTTCTATATAGCAGAGGATGCCTTGAGAATAAAATTATTTGGTTTTTTTGTTTGTTTGTTTTGGAAGAGCTACTGTGTTTTTATTTCACAGTGTGAAACACTGGGTGTGACGTAACACTGGATGGCCAGGTAGTAATAATATTTAGCCAAATTTACACAGTGCAATTAACTTCTGAGTGTCTTTAGAACAATCTAAATGAGGAATATTCCAGTGTTTTTTCATAGGAATATTGTTTTCCTATTGAACTATCAGTAGACTTGATAAAAGCTCATCTGCAGTATGCATTCATGTTTCTAAGTGTTTATATGGTACTTATTACATAACAAGGGAAGATTTCAGGCATGATTTCAAGCTGCACAGAACAGCTTATGTTAAACAAAAGGCCAGTTTTGATGTCTCTCTAGCACTTGAATAAAGGTGTATTTAACCACCTTTGTGGCTTTTGCACATCAGAAGTATGACAACCAATACAAAATTGTACTTTTAAAAGCTTGTGTGATTAATATTTAGTTTTCTTCTTGCCTCAAAGATTACTTCAATGTTGAAAAAACAATCTGTTTTACAGGTTTACATTTCCTAAGGTTTTAAAAAAATTTGCTTTCAGAATCAGAAGTTATTGCTGCTCACGTATGAAAAGGCTCATTCAAAATGCTATGTTTTTATTTCCTGAATTAACTAATACTGACAAGGTTGTCCTTCAGAGGGCTGTAATACAGTATTTAATTATCAACTCTAGTTCCTTTAATAGCCTCTGTAAAAAGATCATAATTATCTTACACATAATCATTGGCTGATAGACTTAGCAGCCCATCTGTGATTCAGTCTTTGCAATTACTCACACTTTGTAGCCTTGAGACATAAAAACTCTGGGTTTTTTGTTTTTTTTTACAATGAAGTGTTGTTAATGGTTAAAGGTATTCTAAATTTTCCCGTTCTATGTTGACAATGCCCTCAAATATAGACATCATCTAGACCATGTGAGCATTCAGTCTCAAATAACCAAATGGTTGTTTGGTACTTGAGCTTTCCCTTGACTGTCCAAATTAATAATAAGCAGTTGGATGTTGTACATGGCTACCAAATTGTGATAATTGGAAAGTTATTTAAATGGCAGATAAACCAATTAAGAAGATACAAGTACTTTTCTGTTTCAAGGAAGAATTTTAGATGGCATTTAATAATATATAATAATTAAGTCTTCAGAGCATTTGAAGTATGAGTTACTTCAGCTTGAACTACAACAAGATCAGCTTTGATCTACTAATAATAAATGATCCAAATTCGCAATGTAATAGAATGTTGAACTTGCTTTTAGTAGGCAGAAGTTGACTTCTTAGTTTCTTCTTCATTTTTGTGGCTAATAAAAAAAGAGAAGAGCAAGAACTCTCCAAGCCTTCCGTTTTATTGTTATGTATATACAGTAAAAGTTGTAAAAAAAAAATAAAATATGCAAAGCCAAAGGTATCTTACGTTAAGTAAGATACAACAGTTAAAAGCTGAAACTGCCAGAGTTTAAATTGTCACAGCAACATGCTTTAATTTTACATTAGCAGTGTTCATTTGCTTTTAATTCTAGTATCTTTGTGTGGAATGCAGTAATTTAAAATCTTTTGAGTATTGCTTGTGCAGTGGGTACACATTAGAATGTTTTGGGTTTATTTTTTTTTAATATATGAATTTTGCTTATTTTAAAGTGTTGAAAAAAATCCAGTGGTCAATTTGAATAGGGTAAGGTATATGGAGCAGTATGCTATCTTTTTGATGAAAAGAGTGTGTTTTTTAAAATATTTTTTTTCTATTACCTTTCCCATATATAACAAAACAGTATAAATTACCAAAATATTGCAGTAACAAAACAAAGTAGAATTTTTATAAAATCTTTTTGGAGGAACTAAAATGCTGCCTTCATACCCATTTAGACATTTACAAGGATGAGTAATAAATGCATTTTGCATGCTTTTCTGTGTTACTATGTTTTCCTATGAATGATACTTTTGAAGTGTAATAAAAATATATTTTAGCTCATCATGTTTCTATTATCTTCCAGCCATATTATAACTATTTTCTGTGTTGAAATTTTCATTTATACTACTATTGAGCTTGAGATACTTGAAGTTGCCTAAACTTTTATCAACTTTTGATAAAATGTGTATATTTGGGTTTTGTTAAAATTAATTTTTCAAAATTAATTTAACTTCTCTACCATTAAGGAAAGCTGAATATTGTTTGGCACAATTGAAACTATGTAAGTTTCAGGTATCTGAGTTGGATATGTCTTTGAAACTTCAGACAAGAAAGTTGAATAGTTTTCCCCTTATTGCCTCACCTTAACAGCACTCTCCAGTCAAAACTAATAATAGGCTCTTCCCAGAATCCACCAGGAAGGGTATCTCCCAGTGTCATTGAATGTGAATTGAAGAAAATTTATTTTTTTAGTAGTGTATAAGTAGCCACTATCATTAGAAACCAAACAAAACCCCAATGAAAAAAAAAACCCAACACAATAAAAACAATGAAACCAACAAATGGTTTCTGGATCCTTATGTTAATCAGCAGTGTTTTTATGGCCATGTGTTTCCTAAATCCTGTAATCTTTTGTGGTGATAGGTTGAGTTTAGTGGAGTTCTAGCTCTGAATTGTGACCTTTTTATAGATCTTTTTTCATTTAATCTTAGTCATGAGTTTAATAGGGACACTTGGTATGTACTTTACCAAGCTGTCCCTATTTTACTGAGAGGCACAGCAGAGCAGAACTGTTGTCATCAAGCCCTGCTTTAGACAAGGATCTCCTTGCGAGGTTTTAAAGGTATTACTGTTACCACTCTTGACAATCTGTATCGTAACTTGGATTTGGGGCTGGGCAGCATCTCTATTTTCTTTACAGTTGCAACTACAGTTAGATTTTGGTTTGTTCTCTGACTTTATTCCGCACTGTACATGCTTGCATGTAATTTCTCTCTCTGAAATATGTTATTGAGTGCAGCCTTGTTCTGTCCCAAAGCAGGAGATGAAAGCTTTGTGGTCCGACAATGAATAGACGTAATAGATACTGCAAAGTTCAGTCTTGTGTAAGCATATGAGATCTACTTTACAGATGTACGTTAGTTCCTGATTTTGTTATTGGAATAGCTTTTAAACTGAAATGCAAGCTCTTTTTACTGTGAAAAGCAACTGTCGTATGACTGGCATGTCGCAATAGAAGAAAAGAGCAACTTTTGTTTTAGTTTCAGTCTCAAGCTGAATGTCTCATTTGCCAGTATTTAGAATGCATTATTGTGGAGGCGAATAAGAGTGTTAGTGTTTGCTTTCCTCCAGAACTTCAATATACAGTGTTGTGATAAAAAGCTTAAAAAGATGTAATCACTAGTATTTCCAAGTCAATACAGAAGGTTACCATGCAGTATAATAGCACAGGGAAAATTGCTATGAATATATCTTTAAGAACATATTTTTGCAACACTATTATAAATCTAGTTCTGCAACATACTGTGTCCTAATTAGGATGTCTTGTTATATAGCATGGCAAAATAAAACTGCCAAATAAATAAATTATTGTGAAGTCATAGGCTTTCTTTTCTAAGGTGGATTGCAAATGAACATGCTAGTTATGCTTCTTGGATTCTGGAAGACTAGGGTAGTTCTTTTTCATGAAACTTTACTTTTTGCTTTCGAAACACTGAGCTGATGTTTGAAGACTCCCTTGTATTGTAGGAGTTTCTGCTTTTAGCTAGAGATGATAACTAAATTGTTTAATTTAGTTTTAGTTAATTGTTCAGTTTAGACAATTTAATTTTATAATTATACTTGATTGTCTAACCTAGACAATTTAGTTTAAAAGGTTTACTGAGCTGCCTTTCCAAAAGCATGTGAAATTGCATGCATATGTTTGTATATATATATATATATGTGTATATATATAAGTAGAAGTCCTTTTGCAAGCATTTGAATATTTTCACACTTGCATCTATAGAATTTTGGGTGATTATTCAGAGAGTGAAGCATTGTCTATTTAGTTGCATTTTGGTTTTGAAGAATTTTTGTGCTGTGAATAAATCCACAATAGTTTTTCTCCCATTTTTCTATTCACATGTGTAAAAGCCACCATACTAAATAATTAGTAATATGTGTGGACCTTGTTTGCTCTAAATTGTTTTCTTCTGTTTCCATTTTATTAGTTGAGAAATGGGACGTACTGCACAACTATTCTTCTTTATTACTGAAGTATCAAGCAAACCCAGGAAGAAAATAATGATTAAAAAAATTGTTTGAAATATATTTGTCTTTTATATTGAACTGTACTTTCTTTTAAAAAAATTAAATGAATGCAGGTGTACTGCCGCTACTGCATGACTGAATATTTGCTTTCTGTTATTTACTAAATTTCAGTTCACCAGTCTTACTCCTGGGGGCAATGCTTTGGACATGAAGTCACTAATGCAATACTCATGTTGAGGAATTCATCTGAAATATGACTTCAGGAATACCAGTGTATAGGCTGTCAGTTCTGTTTTGATAGATTAATTAACCTAAGTGTGTGAGTTTGAGAAAGCTCACTGAGCACAGTTGTAACAGAACAGCCGTTACACACAGCATCCTGTTACTTTCTTCATTTTGAGTTCTTGATCGGATTCTTCCTTCTGTTCTTCACGAGCTATGTATGTTCTTAAGGAATGAACAATTTATGCTCATGTCCCCTGTCTTATGGTATTTTTTCCAGGTGAAATGGATTCTTAGTGGGAATTTTAGAATTAAAGAAAAAAAATAATAAAATCTACCCACATTAAATTGAAATCCTCAGTGTAAGTATTGACCCTTTGTAGAGGCTTTAAGTGTGCTGCTGTGAAGGTGGCCTAAACTTTAGGATTTCTGTTACTTGTTTTGTTAAAAATACTTTTTTTTTTTTTAATTTTTAAAAACACCTTCCCCTCCATTGCGTCCCCTCCGTACCATATACTGGAGTACAAACAATTCCAAAGTCTTTCTTAAAATGAAAATTTTAGTAGCAAAATAATAAAAACTACTCTAGACTGTGTATTTCTTTCATACTTCCATTTTCTCTCAATTTTAGATAAATATTTACAAAGAGATGAGCAGTCATATATTTCCAAATATCTGATGCTAATTAAAAAGATAAATTATGTTCACTTCTGCAAAACCATGCTTAGCATAAGCAAATTTAAGCAAATCACCTCTTAAATATTTTTGGATTTGATATATGCTGTGATTGATGGCAAAGTATTATTTCATAATGTGAACATATATGATAAAATACAGGATATATAATAAAAAATCCTTGTCTACTCCTTTGTATAACAGTGAGAAATATGAGAATATACCAAAATTGTCAGAGAATATAATAATTCTGATTATATATATGTTCTTTCTGTGTAGTTTTTTTAAGATATAAGAAATAGATTATTTTCAATTTTTTTGATAAAAATTGTCTTTTAATAAAAATAAGGCCATCAGTCTCTTGTAAAATAATGGAATGGATATATAACCTGACAACACTTAGAAGGAAATTCTTTGTGGTTGTGCGTAGAAGAAATATTTTTCCTGTTACCAGATCATATTAATTGTATTGGGAATAAATGAATGAGTTTAAAAATGTTTTAATTCCTCTCTGCTAAATGCAGTATCTGTAATACAGTAGTGTTTATTAAAACATATATTTTGCATGCACTGAAAGATTTTCATTCCTTGGTACTTTTACCTCAAATTTATATCCATTTTAGAATTGAAGAAAATGTGTGAGGAAAAAACATTGCAACCCCAGACACTTACTATTATCCTTCCTGTCTACTTTGTCACCAAATTTCTCCGAAACTGCTATATTAAATGGGATCTGAAACATATGTTTTCTTAAAAGTAATTGTATTATTTTTATAATGAGTAACTATTTTTGACATAGTACATCAATTTCATGCATTTAGTGAAATATTTGACACTGGATAGTCAGTGTACCATAGACATCCATCTCAATCAACTCCATCAAGTCAATTTAGATTAAAGATAAATCTGAATTCTAAATATTGGAAATATATTTTAAATTTTCTGCTGAAGAAGTGTAGATATTGAGAATTTCTGCATGAAGCTTGACTCCTATATATTTTTAATGGGTTTCATGGAAGACCTGCTCTAAAAGGTTAAGAAATGTATGGAACTTGTGATCATAGTATTTTTTTTTCTCTAAATACAGAGGAGGCACTGGTAGTAATACTAAACTATTACTATATACCCTAAATACATATATAATATATACACTTACACATAATCTGAATTATTGTGTGTGTCATCAGACCTATAAAAATGTGTGTATTTTCCTCTTTTGAGAAGGCTTTTGTCTTTACTGTCAACATCAGAACTGTCCAAAAGCTGCTGCGGGAAGTGAAGAAATTGCCAGCCTTAGAACTTGATCTATTCCTTTAAATGCAGCAATCTACATGTTTTCACTTTTGCTAAAAGAATAAATACAGCCACACCATTTTATCTGTTTTCTTGATGCACAGATTATGAATTTTCTGAATATATTGCCTGTCTTGTGACTAGCTCAATTTGTATTGCAGTTGCAACAGTAGCTTTTTGCTTTTGCATTTTTTTTTACCTTTTTCTTTTATTTATTTTTTTATTTAATTTAATGCTTGGACAGTTTCCATCTCATGCAACATTTTCAAGTTTGAAGATGCATCTAATGAAGTTACTGTTTCCATATTTGAAAAGAAGATTTACAAAAACAGAACATATACACATATGTGTAAAAAAGTTTGTGACTCACTTTTGAATTAGAATATTTCCTGCTTTTTGATTCTTGGGTTGCTCTAATGAGGACTACTTGGATTTGTTTATACTCTAAAATACAGCCTGTGCTTTCCTTCATAAGTTTAGTTGGAGCATAACTAGTACCAAGAAGAAAATTCCTTTTGTTAGCATTCTATAGCTCTTGTATTATTCCCCTTAAAGATTTGATTGTCCCTACAGTAACGAATAGTATACAGTGCTTTTCTTAATTATCCAAAAATCTTAACTCTGTAACAATAAAATATCTGTATTTTGCTTTCCTGCAAAATTGTATTAGTTATGTTTAACAACCACTTTATTTTTTTGCTCATGTATTACAAAAATAAACAAAAATCAAAAGTCCTTGAACCAAATCAAAAGTTCCAAAGCACATAGTTAAAATCCTATTAGCTTTATAGTATAAGTATTCTTTAGATTAAGTCTAGTGTCTAATTGTTGCATAAGATTCAAGATCACAGGTACAAATCTAAAAGTTGTTGTGATTTCTATTTCCCAGTTTTGTCAGGGGTAATTTGTAGAACTTCTGCTATTAAAGGATCATCTTCCATTGTGAAATGGAATTTTACCTTGAAGTCCCCCCTCCATGGCAACTCTGTCTAAACTTGTTTTAATTTCTCTTCATTTACTTTTATATAAATCTTCTGCATATTTTTTCAGTGGATAAACAATAAGATGAACACATCAAATGCCTTTGGTGGCATTCATCTAGTTCAAGAATGCATAGGACATTAAAAAAAAAGTGTCCATTTTTTGGTAGCAATAATATTGTAGGTGTACTGCTTGTAACAAAGGTGGCATGTTTTTTCCTAATAACTGAAGGCAGCATTAGAGTTTTTCTGGTGTTCACTAGTTTTCAAAATGAGCTGCAAAGCATATAAGTTCATACGTTCCTAAAAACCTTGGCTCTTGTAGATTTGAGAGAACTAGTGCAAGTCAGATATGCTTGTTAGAGAAGAGACAGCATATGAGATCTTGTAGTCATTACATAGGCAAAAAAAGCAGATACTTCTAGTTTCAGAAATCTGCAGAGCAGTGACATGGCATTCCATTCAATTTTTTACCAGATATCACAGACTGGAAATGTGAGCTTTGGCTGATACTGCTGGGAAGGAGAGTGCGGCAGGCAGCTGTAATTCCCATCCTATAAAGGTACTGATACTTAAAGTCTCTGTAGTCCAAATTGGTACACAAAAATACTAAAATGTTGAATTTGGACCTTAGATCTATTTTTCAAAGTTCATTTTCTGCCAGCTATTTTGAGGTGTTTTGTGGATACGTTTACATTTTTTTGCTTTTTAGATATAAATAAGGAGAACCTGCTCCTTATTTTGGAGTTGCTTGCAGATTGCTTCGTGAAACACTGTCTGTGGAATGCAGTTCTAGTGTTTACCTAGGGTTTGAATTGAAAAATAGGTTTCTAAAGTCAATGATATCCAATTGTTTTAAATTCAGCCAACATTTTACTACATGTACATTACAAGTTTGGTTGTTCTAAGGTAGAGTTTTGGAGCATTGACTTCCTGCCCCAGAAAAGGTAGCTGAATTTTGAGTCTCACTGACTCTTAGAATAAATCCCAAAACAAAACCAGCCAAACAACAACAGCAACAAAAGGTTTCAGTGTGATTCTTAAAAGTGCAATGTTTTTGTAAGGTATTTCAGTGCAGGGTGAGCTGCAGACAGTTGTTCTAGTGCACTCACTGACCATATCTTACCAGCATCAGGTTTGTCTGCAGTACAAAAACTAAATTCATTTGTGGAATAAGATTTTTTTATGGTGTGTCCGTAAGGAATCTTAAAGCCTAGAGACTAACTGACATTAACATGACTCCATGTACTGTAAAACCCATTCCGTTTTATATATTTTCAGGGAGTGTGGAGTGGCACAGGAAGGAAATGGCATATCGCTGGAAAGTTGCTCTAATTCAGCACAGGATTCTTGTGAGAAATTACTTCTAATATTACATCATCCTATTATGTTTTTCACAGTTGACAGTCTAATTTCTTCATCTTTTTTATGCCACTTTTGTTCATATCAATAACCACATTAAAATACATTTAGCAGATTAAATAGGCTCTCATCAGTGTTAGCAGTACACATCTGATAGTGTCACAGTTTAGGCCTATGTATTTTGCCATATTGCATTATATGAAGGCTTATGAGTTTGTTAATAAAATTATTTTTCCTATTTAATAAGTCTTGCTATTTTGTAAAATTATATTTCACTGGCTAACATGAGATTCAACAAACAAAACTAAGTCTCAGCTGTGTCCACTTTAATGAATGTTTCTGATAATAATATAAGCAACACTTTAGTAGGGATTAACAGTACCCTTGCAAAAAAAAAAGAAAAAAACCAAGCAAACATAAAAGAAAAACAAAAACAAACCCAAAAAAGACAAACAAAAAACCCCCCAAAAAGGAAAGGAATGAAAAAAGGCAATGGAATTATATAACAAGATTTTTTAGTTTCTATTTGGTTTTCTTTTGTTTGAGCTTGCCACCTTTATCTTATGGTTGCTTTTCAAACATTGTAGCTCAAAGGAAAATGCTTTTATTTTTTCCTATTTTATAATGTCAAAGAGCCCAAAAGATTTTTTTTCCATTTTTATAGATATTGACTTAAGGTCAGGAGTGACACTAGCAAAATTCATATTTTCAGTTATAATAGTAATAGCAATCTCATTCTGTAAAACTACCCGAAGTGTGAAAATTTATTGTTGGGTTTTCATCATAGATTTGGAAAAATATATACATAACAAAAACATTTTCTAATTAGGGAACTGTTTTATACTCCTGTTTTGGGGGGTTTTTAAGGGGTTAGCATTTGTAGATGATTCATTAATTAAGATGAGATGAATAACTGTGGCCAGCTTTATAATGTTATATGGGACTCTTTCTGCCAAATCATAAATGCAATGTCAGATGGAAGATATCAATGCATTTTTGTCTCCTACCTGCAATCCCCAGAAATAGTCTTTTTCTATATGTTACTTTGTTTGGCAAGCATAAGCCTGTAGTTTTGCTCCAATTTTAATGCATTTAGTACAAAGCAATCCCATATACCTACCTGGGTATATGGTGTATAGCAATATTGAGTTAGTTGTATCTTCCTTTTATTTGAAGCTCATTCATTCCAGCTTTTGTTCTATTAGTTAGTGATTTCCTCTTGTTAAAACTGTATGACTCTTACTGTTTTGCTCCCTTCCTCTGTTCTTCCTGAACCACATATGTGTGCAATTTTTTCACACTCATTTCAATTACTGAGTACGGCTCTGTAGTCATGATCAACTGCAAGAAAGTCTCATCCATTTGTGACTTTGTCTTCATATATCTCATTATTTGGTAGGTTGCCTGCCATTGTCTCACTTTAGTCTGTGTGCCAGACATTTGCTTCTTAATATTCTTTATTGATATAAATGGTCTTACAAACAGATTTGGTCAGGACTGTATTTTTTGTTACTTGCAATGATGCACATACGTAGTTTTCCATTTTTGTGAATCCTAGGACATCTTGTCTTGACTGTGCTCATCTTATAGATACTCTACTTAGAACTTGATTAAATATTTTGAAAACTGATCTCAATTCTCTTAACAGACACTTTCTTCTTATTCGTTTTTTGGTTACTGTGGACAACTTACCCTTTCTTTTCAAGACAATAATTTGTATGTAAATTTGCAGAGACAATCTATGACATTCCAGATTGCATGCATCTAAATTTTGCTCTTTGTTTGTAAAAATCTTCAAATGCTTATTCTCCTTTACAGGTTACCAAAGTCTTATCTAGGTCCTTAACTTTCATTTCTTCAAAAAGCCACTTTCAAAGTCATTTGACTAAGAACTTTCTCCAATCATACCACTTGAATTTAATTGCTTTCTAATTCTATATCTTGTCTAATGCAAAATATTGTCCCTACTCATCAGTTTTCTATACTTAAGCTCCTTTTCCTGGAAGGAGTTTTACTGTATTGAACTTACAGCCTTTATTAATGACTATAATTGCCCCAAATTGTGTGTTCCTTTGCATGAAGAAAGCTCTTCTTAAAATCATTTGAGCTTCTATATATTCTTTCTAATCCTGTTCATGGAATCTGTCTTGATTTTGAAGATATAAATGCCGAGGATTATAGCTGGACAGATGCTGTACCATATGGATTATGAGTTAGCACTTTCCCGATTTTCAAGAGTAATCTGATAAAAAAAAAAAAAAGAACAAAAGGAAATCTGGATAGTTTCTGTCATTATGTGTATGTATTCCCTTTTGCTTTAAACATTGATACTTCTCTGCTATTGCTTTAAATATTTTTTTTCCATCTCTTTTTCTTCTAGAGTATAGGTCAACATGTTTCCATTAGTATCTGCTGCCATGATGTTCAGTTGTGAGGGAAGAGGAAAGAATCTTGATATGAATGTCAGCAGCTATCTATAAAATCAACATTAAGCTAGAATAAAATTTTTAAAACTGAAGGATGAAATTATTAATGCAAAAAGATACTTTTTTTTACAATTTGCAGAATTCTTTTCCTGTTACTCTAATTATATATAAGATTTAATAATAAGAATTACTTGATGTAACTGCATTAAATATTGTTATATGTGGTTGCGTAATAGAATATTTAAGTGCACAGAAAATACATGATATTTTACAATACTTTTCTAAGATGTTGCTGATTACGTACAAGAAGTATGCTACTTTTCTGAAAGCTATGCTTTGTGGACTTTGAGTTTTGTGCATTAATAACTGCCATGTAGTTAAACTGTAAAAATACCTGTTCAGCGCATAGCATCAGATGCCTACTCTTCTCTATAACAGATGAAAATTCTCACATTCAAATGTTTGGTTTCAGTTTTATTTAGTGTATTAGTCACATGAATAATAAAGGTCCTTTTTACCTTTGTAAGTAAAATACTTTGCATTTAGTGCAGAGACATCTGTATCTGAAGATCAGGTATATACATATAGTTGCTGTTTTGTATTTTAATGCATTACAATTTTAATACATTACAATTTAGTTTCCAAGGTCATGATACTGTTATTTTAGTTCTTATTATTATATATTCTTTAAAAATTTTGAGAAACATTGAAACTTGGAGTTCTGTTGAAGTGTTTCAATATACAGTAACCTCTTTTTCCTTCT
Organism: Campylorhamphus procurvoides; assembly: GCA_013396655.1. Classification (NCBI taxonomy): domain Eukaryota; kingdom Metazoa; phylum Chordata; class Aves; order Passeriformes; family Dendrocolaptidae; genus Campylorhamphus; species Campylorhamphus procurvoides. The sequence continues at coordinate 302,372 of WBMV01004632.1, forward strand.
GCTATGTGACTTATAATAGTTATTTTATGCTGATTTAATGTCTTCCTTGAGAATGCTTTCAAGGACGTCTTTGATTAGATTGATCAGACTTAATGAATATGTATATGTATTGGACTAAATTGTAGGCTGCATTTAAAAATAAACTGTCCTATGTGTATCACATTATAGTAGATTGCATTGAAAGAATAGGGCCATCTGTTTGAAATGTGAGATCCAGTAACTTAAATATAAAATTTAAAAATATTGTAAAAAATGAACACTATCTTTCAGAAATTAAATTGTATTATTAACTTATGTGTTGCAGAGATATTTTTTCCCTTGCTATCTCCCCCCCACCAAAGCTGGTTAAAAATTGAAATCTCTGTACGATGAAAAGATGAACTTTTAGAAGAAAAGCCTAGACATTAGGGGGCAGATGTTTTTCATAGAAGTTAAATAAAATGTGTCTGTCTGCTTTAGTTAGCCTTTTTGTTGGAATTACAAGATGGTACCCATGGAAATGTCTTAGAAGGAACATTCAGCTATTAGACAGTACTTTAATAGCTTAAGAACTTTACTAACAATCTATGTGAACACAGTGTGTAAGATCCTAACCATATATATTTAACTGGCACTCATTTTAGTTTAACTGAAAGAGCTCTTCTTCCTTTCTAATACCTTTGTTCATCCCATTTCAAAATATTTGAAGTACTGAGGGAGCACTGTGCTGACAAGGTGGCATTGTGAAATAACTTTATCAGATTTTCATAGATTTTCACAGATTTTTTTTGAAGTTGGTTTTCTACCTGTCATTCATGACTTTAAAGACTCAAGTTTTACAGAGAAAGAGAAAGAAAGATAATTCCAGCTAAATTAAGGATCATATACAAGTTATGGATTCACTAATTATAAATGGTACTTTTTTATTTACTACTTTTGCTCTGAACAATATTTCTGCCACTTTCAATAAGATTTAATTTGTTGATATTTATTGAGCATGTCTCTTCAGGGCGACCAGGCTAGAATGGTTTCTCAGCTTCCTATTGTGACAGAAATATGAGACAGCAACGTTGTTTTTTACTAAATCACTTGTTAAAAATCCAGAACACAGAAATCTTACTTGCTTTGTGGATACAAGATTTTACTCCAGTGCGAAGTCTCACTGTGAATATAGTTTAAGCAGATATGAAAGCTTGAAATGGAAAATGAAGATGCCAGTTGATCAAGAACAATTCCATAGTTGTGAAATGCTCTAAGAGATAAAAATTATAAAGATTTTGTATTGATAAATCTCCTAGTAACTTATTTCATTAAGAGAACATTATTGAATTTCTTTTAAAGGCATTTTGAGTGATTGCCATTTTTGAAGTTATCTTCATTTATATTTCAGATCGCTACAAAATTGGTAACACAAACAAATTGAGAAGTTATGTTACACCCAAAAATTAATGGACTGAGATTTTTATAATAAGCATTTGTGAAATGACACAAATGTTAATACTAATTTTTAGTTTCAGTTAATCATTCCATCTAATTACGTAACAAAAAAATTAAACCAGTTAAAAAATTATATTGTATTTATTTAAAAAAAATCACATCCTTGGGGTAATGCCTGTTTCATAGGAATTTTAACAGGAATGAATATGTTTGTTAAGATTATAGAGTTTATAGGTTCTTTATCGTAGCTGAGTTAATCAATGCTACAGGACCATAGAGAATGGACCAATATGACCCAAAGAAACTTAGGGAGGCATGTCTGAGAAGGAGAAAATTAATTCACAGATAAGAATGTTAACTACAGGAAAATGCTTTTGAAGGAGTTGGCAACAGGAGCTTTATTGTTTTCAGCAAATGATTTAAACCTAAAATAAACTGCCTGATGATAAACATACAACAATTGCTAATATAAACCAGACTAATGTTTTTATCATTATGTAATGCTGGATGGATGCATTTTGTAAAGATGGCAAAATCTGATAATAAAAGGTTCATAAGCTATTAGATATAGAAAATATAGAATCTGCTCATTTTCTACGAGCAATTGTGAATTATTGCAAAGATTTGTTTTAACTAGGAATTCTACTAGCAATGGGTATTTCCATGAAAAGTTTGATAAACTTTCTCTACTTTAAAGAGAAATGTTGTTATAGAGTATTCTGTAATTGATGTAAAAATTGGGGGGTTTATTCTTTTTTTTTTTTTTTTTTGCTGCTTTGATAAATTAGTAGCTGTAAATAGAATAGAAAATTTTAAATGTCAGCAGTGCATTTATACAACTTAATTTTGTGAAGGCTTTTCTTTGTTATGACATTCAAATTTTCTTTCAAAGATGGTGTACTTGATATAAATATTATTGACAAATTAATTTTAAGTTTGTATAAATAACTCATGGATTTCTTTACTGTAACTCTTGCAGAACATTGCTTTACATTCAAGTGTTTAACTGTAGTCATTAAACTGGATATTTAATAAATTTAAAAGCATTTTTGCACGTTTGCTTTTAGTTAACTTCAATAGAATAGTATGTTTTGTGTACTCATCTTTTGTGGGAGTATAGTTATGTTAGCCTGTCTGCTAACATAACATCGATTTTTAAAACTTCATTGTTTCACTAACAATTGTAACCTTTTTTGTTTTCTTGATGTATTAAAAGGATTTATATTTTACATTACATTGCCATGGGTAGAACTTTCTTGATGTTCGTGATAGCTTCTAGAATTCTTGGTAGTCCACTGAAAAGAATCTGTCTGTACTGTGTAAGTGGAATAACACTTGAGTTCTCTGTATGCATACTTTATGTTCTCTGTCATCTGTTACAGAGTTATATCTTGATCCCTCAATTCTATCTTCTTGTGCAATGACTTAGAAGACATAATGTCTGTCCTGATCAATTTTGCACTGACCTTGTGCTGCTTAATGAAATCTGATGTTCGGAATAATTATCCCTTAAATTACACTTCATATTTTGAGTAATTTTTTTAACACAAAGTCTGACAATGTGTAAAATACAAATTGTATTTCAATAATAGCTTGCTCAGACTGTATAATGATTACTGCTTTCCCAAGCCAGAGATGAGGAAAGACCTTCATGTTCAGGAAGGACAGTACTATGTGTTGAACTTGAATGTCTGTACTACATATGTGTAAATAAAGGTGAATACATATGCAGATTGTGTTCTGCTGAAATCTCTGGTTAAGGTCTTCTGCATTAGTATGAGTTTTTGAAGATCTTAATCTTCAGAAGTACGCCCATTACAAACCCATTTGTGGTGAAGTGAAATATATACAAAGGTGACAGAAACTCTATTTGGTAATAAGCATTTGCAAAAGAGATACCACATACTTTAATTTATTTTTGGACCTTACTCCACTAAGCTTCTTGTTCTTATATTAAAAGAGAGGATGAATCAGTCTATTTCCTATGTCTCCATGATTTTGCAGGTAATCTGACATTTAGCTCAAGAAATTTCCAGATTTTGAGGAGTGTAAGTTTACATTAATTCTTGTGTTAGATGCCAGCCTATAGCTTTAACTCCTCTTCTGAATCTTTGCCAGTTCTGATGCTTCATTCAGAGGTAAAGGGAACACAGCTGAATATGTTGAAACATACAAACCTTTTACGTCCTTCATATGCTGTCACCCTCTTGTCTGTTTATATTCCTTTCTTAAAAATTCCTAACATTTGATTTTCTCTTTGTTAAGGCTGAGTCAACATATTTATGGATATCATAATCCAAAATTCCACACTTCAGTGGGTGAAATAACAGACATTTCTGAGTCCCTTATTTTTGTGTGTGAAGTTAGAGTGTTTTGTGTCCTTTGTACATCACATTTAGGTATGTGGAATGTCATTTGCTATTCTTTTACACAGTCACTTCATTCCGAGACCATTCTGTGGTTCTTCACTATAGCACATATCCTTATTGCCTAACCATCATCTCAATGACAGAATCTTGAGCACTGATGTCTTCTCCCATTTTCAGATCCCTGACTGCATATCCCTATGTAACACTATATGTGATCTCTCTCCATTGTGAGAATGGACAATTTAGTCTTTCCACCTTTAGTTCATTAATTTTTCAATGTAAGGGCATTTCTTCTTACTCTGCAGCAGTTTCTGTTTACTAATAAACTTTTGGAAAGGACGTTTTTGAAAACTGTTTAGAAAGGAGTCATTAATCTGCCATTACATCATTGAATCTTCAAATTTTAGAAAATAATTTAGAATATGCTTCCAGAACTGTATGATATATTCTTCATATATCTACCTTGTGGTGCAATTTTGTCTTCTAGTCTTTGACAAGTGTGTTACTACTACATAGTGTAAAAGTCCATAGCCAGAAATGGTTCATGTTTTTGTATATCATAAATGATTCTTACCTTGTTACTACAGTACAGATTATGTTCAAATCTAACAAAATTTCCTGAGTTTCTACACAGTAATCTTGCAGTCTTTTCTAGAATCATTCCTATAAGTTTTTTATGATCTCATCTTTCCTGGTAATTATTCTACAAAAGCTACTTAAGAGGCAATATCGAAAACACAGTTCTATATAATATCAAAGAAAACGTGCATTAAAATGTTTAACTTTTCTGTCTCAATAATGAAGGAAAGTACAGAAATGCTTCTAGATTTTATCATAAAGCCTTTTAAAATACCTTTTGTTAGTCCAGCAAGACAATGGTTGTTATTTTCACTGTTTGGAAGTAAATTTGTCCTGATTTTTTTTTTTATTTTTCTCCTTTTTTAATGCTGTGTGATTTACTAATATATGCTAATTAGAAAACTTGTTTGGCTTGTAGTTCTAATGTTATAGAAGCTGCAGCTTATTGAAACTATTCATCTAGACTTGTTTAAGTACTAAGTCTGTTTACTTTTTGTAATATTATGTATATATGATGAATTCACCAAAATAAAACTTTGTATTTGGGCAATAGCATACAGTTTAATATTCTGCTTTTTCTAACATACACCTGCCATGTCAGTGTTTCTTTATACTGTATTTCCACATTGAGGAAATACTTCATTGACACTGACAACCAGTTTTGTTAACAGAAAAGTTACAATTTATAATCTGTAGTTGCCTTAAAAGTAGCTTACATTCCATGCCTTACCTTGCACTTGTTTACACTGAGTTTTGTCTTTGTTATCTAATTAATTGCCTTTGTACTGATAAATATGCCTTTCTTCACTGTGCTCTACTAAAATCCAGGAGATGTCAAAACATTAGTCCTGGATGACTTTCAACATTATATTTGCACAGCTAAAAAATGATTGATAACCTGAGTTCCTAGTAGTAATCAGTTTCACTTTAACAGATCACATTTGTGGGATCTGTTATGATCTATGAGAATATGTTATGTTCTGTCAAAAATATCTTTGCACTGTAGGTGAGGAAGAGGTTTATCAGAACATGGCAGTACATTGCTGCAGTACATTGATTTTCCTTCAGAAAAGCTGGGGTTGGTGGCACAACAAAAACCAGTCCATGTAAAGACAAAATTAAAACCAATAAGTTAAAAAAACCCTATGGACCAGAATTAAAGAGTCATTTGGTTTGGGAGGGTTATCAGAAGATCTCCAGTCCAAATTTCTTCTTCAGGCAGGGTCAGTGGTGTAGGCAGACCAGATTATTGATGGCTTTTTCTTCCTGTGCAGATTTTCTGCAACCTGTTCCAGTGCAAGACAGTCTTCATGATGAAAAGATTTATCCTTAAACTTAACTTGAACCTTTTATTTCAATGATGTCGATGATCTGTTGTCCTCTCACCATACATCACTGGAAAGAGTATAAGTCAATCTTCTTCGTGACTTTATAGGTATGATGGAGCTGCTTTTGGGTCCTTTGCGCGTTCTCCAGTCTTGATGAAAGAGTCCAAGTTGCCTCAACTTCCCCTTGTATCATCAGGTAGTCCATAACCTTGGCTGCCTTGGTGACACCCTGATGAACTTTCTTTAGTTTATCAGCATCTTAGGGGCCAAACCTGGACCCAGTACTCTGAAAGCAGTCTTAACAGCTGCCACATAAAGAAGGATAATCACTTTCATAACTCTGTTCCAGACAGAGTTTTCTTGCTGTTGTTTCTTGTTAGTTCAAATGAGTTCTTAGATATTTGCAGAGTTGGTACTTGTTTATTGCCATATTACACTGTACTTGTGAACTAGAATGAAACTGTTGTCCTGGATGTAAAAATTGAATGAACTCTGAGTCATGTTCATAATAGCTGTGGCTGTACCTTCTCTGGTTTTTTTTTTAGTGTGTGTATGCATTAAAGAAATAGGCCACTTACTTTAATGCCAGCACCACATTCTTGATCCAAGTGTCAGCTCATGGGTTCTCTTGGATCTTGCTTTCTGTGTGTGGATAATTCTCAGTAATTCTCTACACACAAAAACCTTTAATGCTTTTACTTTTTCTTATCTACAAATGTATGTCTTTTGGGTATTGTTAGTAATCTATAGAAGAAGCAGACTTTCTCTTATGGTTTTGCAGCACATAGCATGGTGGTTTCTTTTCTAAACAGAGATTCTGGTTCTCAAAAGAAGTATTAATCAGAATTGGTGATTAGCACTGGCATAACAAAAGATGTTACCATAGTGGTAGAGAAACGTTTGAGCATTTTATATAGAGATACTCCAGTAGTCATAGTTGTATGAATCAGAAAAATCATAATTACTTTCTGGGAGGGAATGAGGTATCTACAATTTTCATTTAGGAAGAAATTTTAGTCTTGATTTTAATTGTTTTGATGCTTAACAGGAATATTTGATTTTTACTGTAATTTTTAGTTTTGTGCTGCACCACAATTTTCTTAAAAAATTCATTGCATCTTTAAGTATCTGTCCAGATGCAGTAGATGATCACTATTTTTTTCATGTCAACAAAGATTAGCTATTTCATTTATTATATCCAAAGGATGTGTTCAGACTTCAGATGTTAATAGAAACAAATGCCAGTGCTGTAGGAGAAATGCTGCAAGCCTAAAACCAGAAACAAATGGGAACATAATGATAATAGCTTAAAAGCATTTTTGGGAAGAAAGAAAAGGTTTTTCTGTGCCTTCAAATTCATTATTAAATAGGATTATTTTCATTTTTTGATAGCATGGCTTTCATAGGTCTTAATTTTCTCACCAGATGACATTCCAAAAGTAGGAAAGGAAACCTATAATCCTGAGAAGTAAGATGCAATGACAGTGATGGGGGAGGGAATGAATCCATTATGGAAATTTTGTGGATAATTTATTACAGTATTGAATCCCCTTTTTAGGCCAAAATTGCTTAGTTTATTGGGGATTCTGAAATATATGGAATTGCCATTTTTGCTTGGGAATAGCAGTAGTGATTCCTAGTGAAAATTTCCAGAATAGGAGTTAAAATAGTCAAGGCCACAGAACTATAAGCTTATTACTCTATGTATTATTTCATAAAGGCATAACCTGAATATGTGAACCTTCTAAAAAAGGGATGTGAACAAAAATAAGACCAAGTATTTCAACATATTGAACTTCTGAGATAATTCCCTTTACAGTTATAAAAAAAGAAAAGAAGGGATGGGGAAAAAAAGTTTTCATCTTTGGCTGTCTCTCTCTGCAAATTTGAGTGCCCACGTGTGTCCTTGGGCACTGAAGTATGTGTGGCTCTCCTACTGGAACTGGTAGTTTTCCCTGTGGCAGAGCATTCTGTTCCATCGTCAAATACCCTTGAACAATTTATGGCATGGCTCAGCCGTCAGGACATTCCAAGGATTTTATCTAGTAGCCAATTTCAATGTGACAAATCGTCTCCTTCCTGGCTGGGGTCCCTGGCACAGAAGGACATAGACTTGCTGAAGAAAGTCCAGAGGAGGGACAGAAAGATGATTACAGGGCTGGAACGCTTCTTCTGTAAAGAAAGGCTGAGAGAGTTGGAGTTGTTCAGATGGGGAAGAGAAATTGTATCCTTTCAGTACCTGAAGGGGGGCTACAACAGAGCTGGAGAGGCTCCTTTTACAACAGCATGTAGTGTCAGGGCAAACGTGAATGGTTTCAAATTGAAAGAGGGTTGGTTTAGATTGAATGTTAGGAAGAAATTCTTTATTGTGGGTGTGATGAGGCACTGAAACAAGTTGCCCAGAGAAGTGATTGAGGCCCCGTCCCTGAGACTGTTCAAGGCTAGGTTGGATGGGGCTTTGTGAAACATGTCCGTGCCCATGGCAGGTGATTTGGAACTAGATGATCTTTAAGGTCCCTTCCAACCCAAACCGTATTATGATTCTTTGTCATCTTGCTTTTTCAACTGAGTACAAGTAACTAACAGAGAAGGTTGGTCCTTGCCAAATAATCTTCGTGACCAAGAATTGTAATTGAGGCCATGGCCTTCCTAGGTTGGATATATGTGTAGATTTGTGAGTGGTACATATACTAGAAAAAAAATTCTCACCTTAAGTAGTTGTTTCCATGGCTAATAAATATATTTGTGGTCATCTCCTCTTTAATGGAGGAGCCTGCCAGGTGTGATGCTGAGCAAGTCATCATGAATGATAGGTTCGGGAACTTCATTGTTCCATTCATCTCATGAACATTTTTATGGTTTGGTTCTTAATGTTGTTAGCAGCCATGAAAGGTGCTGTAAATGATGAGGTACACTCTCTGAATTCTCAAGAGGGCAGTAGTGCTACTCAGTTGTATGAAAACTTGTCCTGATGTCCATATAACTTCTACCTGTTTGTTTTAATGTAGTCCAAACAAACTGAAAGAAAATCTTTCAGTTACAAACTGAAAGAAAATCTTTTTAAACTGAAGTTACATCATCCTAAATCTTTATCTATGGTGGAAATATTGTAGGTTTGTTTATTTTTGTTTGGTTGTTTTGGTCAAAACCAGCTTTTCCATAGCCAATCTGAACTGGTTTTTAACCATCTGTATGTCTTTGGAGTGTTTCTCTTCCTGTTTGGTACCTTTCTAGTCTCAGCAGTGGAGCCAGCTTACTAGAGTTCCTACGAGCATTTGCTTCTTAGAATTCTGTTGTTGCATTTTCAGAGGGCCTTTCAACATTACTTTGCCTACTTAAAGTCTAGATTTCTTTAGTTGTTTTGGCTTTTTGTTTGTTTGGTTTTGTACCAAATGAAAATCCTACTGTTACTGCTTATTAAAATCATCCTTACAGACTTTAAGTTCTCACTTGAGATCCAGTGGGTCTTAAATAATAACATATTTATCTTACTCACTGCTACATAGGATCCTTTTCAAAGTTCATGTGTCAAGTAACACTTGATTTTCCATGGATTTTAAAAACTTACCAAAGCACTTTAAAAAAAAATAATCTTGCTTTGTTAGAGTAACGTTTGTAATTGGGCAAAATGAAATTAGTCCTCTTTCTAGTCACTTTCTAGGTATTTCATAGACAATAACTGCTTGTGCCCTTCAAAAACATCCATTCAGGGAAACTAAATCTATTTTCATGTACACCAGACTTGAGAACTGATAGCACTACACATTCTGTTGTTGTTGCTGTTGCTCTCTAAAGGCAAAATGAGTAAGACACTCTGCTTGCAGTTTTTTGAGGGCTCTTTTATTGAAAACAAGCTGAAGCAAATCCTTTGACAAAACATACAGTGGGTAAGCTGGCATCAGGTGTGTCTTCTGTATTCCCAACATTATAAAAACCTGTTAAATAAGATGCAGAATATCCAATCTGCTTGTCCTTTAAGAGAAACTTCAAATCATTCACTACACTACTTGTGACAGCGTCTGAATTTTCCAGTACATGTCATACTGTAACCATATCTGTGATCTCAGTACTGATTTCCAGATCTTGTCTTTACTGCAGACATAACAATAAGCTTATTTGTTTCACTGAAATCTATGAGCTTCACTTTTCCCAATGACTTGACAAGCATCAGATTCTGAAGCTGAAGAATCAGAGCATGTAATCTAAACATGAGCCCTCCAATACTAAAAATAATATAGATGTAATTTAAAGCTATACTATATATATCACTGCTAACAGGAGTTGCTTTGGGACATTCAGTAATTTCTGTCTAGGTAAGTTGGATTTTCCATTAAGAAAAGAAACCAAAACAATTGGTTCATTTTGGTGGCATTATGACTTCTAAAGTGTAAACCATTATCATGGAGTCAGGGCAAAAGCGATTTGTCAGGGCTGAATAAAAAAGCTGTGATAATATTTTTCAGTTCTGTAAAAATATTAAATGATACTCTACTCAAGTGAAATGGGTTATCATTCATACTTATCCCTTGCTTAGTTTTGAATGCCATGATTCTCCACATACGATCTTTTCACAGTGTCCAGTAAAATGCAATATATGTGTATCTTGGCTAGTACTATATAATCTCATTTTCTTTTTTTTTTTTCCTTTTCTTCTCGTGTGTGTAGAAATTCCTTTGACTATTCCTTTTTGATATGTCTAAATAATAGTTTTTAAACATTCCCTCCTACCTGTTTTTGAAGGGTAGAGTGTGGAGGATTGTTTTATACTCTTCCCTGTATTAATCTTTATACTCAGAATCAAACTAGTCTAGTCTAGTCTAAACGTGTAGTAGGTGAACAAGAAGTGACATACCGTGCCATGAGTCTATGTGGTGTGGCAGATAAGTTCTGTAAGCTAAAGCATTATTCTGAGAAAACATTCTCTCCCCTAAATGCTTTCTCCTGCCATTATTCACTTTTAAGAGTGGAAAGCTATATAGAAGTTGCTGCCATGTCTCCAGTGTGTTGTGTAATCAGAACACTGAATGAGGGATGATACGAAAAAAATTATATGATCTGTTTTATCCTGAAACCTAAATGTTAATCTAGACATCTTTTAATTTCAGTGTCTTGTGAACACATATAAAATTCTTGTTTCCAACCAAGAAATGACTGGTAACAATGACGAGAAATTGTACTGTTTTCGTTCCTGTTCTAGGCAGTGAAATATGTGTAAGTCAGGAGAACAACTTCTGACAGATTGCAAGGTAGGCTTTTAGACTACTTTACTGGTCTGCATTTATGTGTGTAATATCACAAAAGAAATTCAGGAGAAGATCAAGCTCTAGAACATCATCTTTTGCCCAATTTTCTTTTGCCTAATTATCTATGTTATTTACATATCTGCTTGCTAATATTTTGCAGATGTGTTTTCTTTTAATATATTTATCATTTTTCAGAAAAAAATATTCAAATATAGGATCTCTTTCTACTCCAATTCTGCATGGATATGAGGAGCTAAAATACAGTAGTGTGTAGTTCTGAATAAGTGTCTCAGCTGATTTCCAGTAGCTTGTGACCAGCATGGCTGTGTTTTGGAACTGTTGTTCTACTGTCTCTCATAGTTAAAGGATCCAAATGTAATTGTCTACCTGCATGTCCTAATTTCTTCATGTTTCCTCATGTCCAGTTGAGTAGGTTATGTAGGTCATATATTCAGCTAACCAGATCCATATAATCCTATTCTTTCTAAAATAAAGTCAGGTCTGTGATTTTCTTTACCAGCTTATGAGGAAAAAAGGCATGCAAATGTAGTATATTTGTATTGTAATCCGTGTTTAATTCTCATCATTAGTAACACAGTTATGCAGATGTGTGTCTGAATTTTCCAAATGTTTTTTCCTGTTGCTAGTAGCTTTTTGTCTATGTAGTACATTTAGGATCCTTGGATTCTACAACAGGTTGCTTCAGCATACTACAACTATTTTTTTTAGAAAAAGGGATCATAATCAAGGTGTACAGAAGTTGAATATTAAGGAATTCCTTAAGTTTCTGTGTTCACATTTTCCTTATTTCTAATTTGTTTATTGTCCTATTGCAAAATGATGTTGCGAATGAAAACTTGTCATTATTGACAAGTCATAAATGAATTTACACCCTCCCCCATTATTTGATGCTCTGAGATGTTACCATCACTCATTTCCTGTACTCATCTCCTCCGTTTATATTTAAGATATTAAGGCACCGAACTGCCCAAGGATCTCTTAGTTGTGATTTCTTATGGTTAGTTATATAAGGGGAAATCTAGACAAGTATCAAGAAAACTGCCACTCTCAGATTATTTTTAGTATATATTTTCATTACTGAGGTAGCTGTATCTAGACAGAGTCCTGGTGAATCCAGGGCCCTCAATTTTTTGTTTTTCAGCAACTAGTACAAGAAGATCCCAGTGGGTTATAGATCTGGTTTTTATTGTAAACTACTACTTTAAAATAAAGAAATTTTACTTTGAGATGTCATCTTGAAATTAAGCATAGAAATTTAATAAGTGTGAAGACTAAAGTCTTATGCAGGATTTTTAACTTGTGCTGCTTATGTATGACTGTTCTTTCTTTGCCTTAGGAAAGACAGCATTCCTCCATGGTTTGTAATAAAATGTTTGTGAGTGAGAAACTACTATTTCCAATAGAAGATGGTATTTTCCTATAAACAAAATTCAGTGCAAAACCAAAACAAATTGTGTAGTGGAAAACACTAAGACTGACTTCAGGGACAATAGTCAGAGTCATAATATGAAAACAGTTTGTCCATATTGCTGTGTGATTGCAGTATCGATTTTTTTTTTTTTCAACAGCTATATTGTCAGCATTGTTGGAGATTAACTGCTACGGTTAATTGTGTAATTAATTCTGTTTTCTTAACGCTACTTCCTACTTTGTAACAGAGCAGTGTAGGTTTTCACTCAGTTTAAACTCTGCCACTTAGCATAGGCTGACCTTACGTTCTTACCATTTGCTTTTTTTGTCTTCTGGCCGCAGGCTGCAGTGACTCTTTTGGAGCACAACTTCATCAAAGAGAATACTTAAAGAGTAATTTTTTTTAAAAAAAAACCTGTATATTTGATACTAATTTTCTTTCAGATAGCATAATTTTCATTATGTTTTTAGAAAGATGAATTACAAAAAATAAATATCTAAAGACCACAAAACCTCCATATAAATTCTTCTAGTAGAATTTTTCTACAAGTTTGTTTGCTTTGCTTTTTCCGTTATCTTGTTATAAAAACAGAATCATCTATTCTTTGATTATAAAATTAAATGTATTTTTCTGTGTTGAAGATAGTGAGACTCATGTTTTCTGTTATAGCTACTGTCTGTGAAACGATTTAGTTTTGTACAGCTTTGATTATATTCTCAAAAACAATTGTAAATTCTGTGTCTACAGCTTATAGAAGAACTTCAACTAGAATATATTTAATTCATAAAAAACAAAGTTTGAGTGGCTTTTTTGTATAGTCATTTAATATAATGTTTCATATTTTATGAAGCAATATAAATGCTTCTAGATCTATATTTGTAGCTTTCTTGTAGGTCAAAGCACTTGACATAAGCCAAAACCTGTTAAACTTTGTTTCTGTTTATGGTATAAATTAAAATTCTCTGGAGTGTGGTTTGACCTAGGTCTGATTTATTACTTTACTTGGCCCTACATCAGGCTGGTTGTGGTTTTCCATTCCTGTTTCCAGTAGAGTCTTCATGTGTTTTGATTTCAAATCCTTGAATAGCAGCTTTATCTGGTTAGTAAACACTTTCTCTGGTAGGTTTTCACTATAACATTGAGACACCAGGCTATATTTTATTTAAAATTGTGTTCAAATTTAACTAAGATGTATCTGTGCATGCAGAATGGTGCATTTGTGTATTATAATTTAGAATTTGACTTTATATGCTTTTTATTTGGTGAAGATATTTTCCATATCAAATCAATATAGAAAGATTCTGCAAGTAGAATCATGGTCAAAGTTTCCTATGGATAAATCTTTTCTTTATTGACGACAAAATATAGAATGAAAGGAAGAGTGCACTCCTTTTTTGTTTCTTTTATATGAATTTTAACTGTGCCTATTAATGAATGTTTCATTATTGATCAGCGTTATCTGATTTAATTTTTTCACCTGATCTTACTGATGCAATATTTAAATAGTGATTGTGAATATTTCCTCCTTCCAAAACTGGTAGACCTTGTAATCGGAAAAAGCTCTTGATTAACTTTGGGAAAAAAAAACCGAACAGCTGTTTCAATTTTATACACATATATGTGTGTATGTCTCTGCATGTGTATGTGTGTCTTTGCAAGTGAGGGCATCTCTAGTATGTATGATCATTCAGTAGGCTTCTCCAATTTTGCACATTTTGTAATTTTTTTTTTGTTTTGTATTTTTTTTACTATCAGAGTTTTATTGAACCTCTTAGACAAGGTGCTTATCGTGAGTATATACTATTAAATAAAAAATGAGGAAAGTGTAGTTACCTCTAAGAGGGAGGGTTATCCTGCTGTATGATCTAGTTTTATTTTACAGTAATCCTGATTCATCCATGGTTTTGGTGATAAAAGAAGCTACAAGGGTTGCATGTGTTACTTCACCGTGGGAATATATAATATAAAAGTATCACACAAACGCTTTCAACGCAAGTACACACACACACACAAAATTGTGCTGCACTAAATTAAGAGGCATTTAGTTTAAACTTAATCCCCTAGGACAGTGGTTATGGGTTTTATATCTGGTTTTGTTATTAAGTGTAGTGATTAACAGTCTGTAGTTAGACGTACTGTTTAATGCAGGATAGACTGAACTCATTAGAAGAGTTCTGTTTTGGATTATGCCTTTAGCAGTGCTTATCCATCCAAACATCCCTTACGATTTAATCTAAGTGGAGAAATGCTGATATTTGGGGCTTTGTTGACACAAATCAGTTACAAGTCTCTGAAGCAAGGATACTGTTCCTTGACCGGTTTTATGAAAATATTGCTTGTTCATGTAGTTCTAGTCCCAACGAGAGCAGGACATCCCAAAGATGGTTGTGATAAAATCAATTGCACTGAATTCTCAATTTAAATTGTAAGCAAAAATACAGGTTAATGATCGTGGAGTAGGTGGGAAGAGACACTAAGAGATGAGAAGATTATTTCAGGCAGCTGTTTAGACATAAATTAGCCATGACAGATGTTACAAAAGAACCACAGTATCAGATAGTAAAAATTATCGTAACGTAGATATTTAAAACAAGTTAAGATGTTCATTTTGTGTCTTTTAACTGTAAGTTCTTTAAAAACATAAAAAAAGACAAAATTGCAAGGAATATGCAGGTGCTTATGGGATAAACAAGTTAGTCAGTGGTCATGACTGGGAGGAAAAGACAAGGGTGGTATTGCAAAACATGGTGAAAATACTTCATTCAGTCCAGTAAAGAAAAGGAAGAAAACTACCACAGAAGAATTAAACTCAAGAAGAGAAGATTGGGAAAAGAATAAGAAACTAAAGCAGCAGAGGCAGCATTTAAATGGATAGTGGCAAAATTAGAGAATAAAAGCTAAGCAAAATGAGACAGCTGATGCAGAAATACAGCAAGGGAATACAGACTTTCAAAATTACTTTGACTGAACACATTAAGAAGAAAACATTGCAGGTTTGAGATGTCATGCAGAAATACTTAAATGTAAATGCATTCTGAATATATGAGTTAAAGATATATCCGCAGTGTCCATTTGCCTAGAAGAACAGGAATAAAAAGGCAAGAAAAACTAGTTAAATTTTATTTTAAAGAATTTATCAGTGTACCGTTAATCAATTTATAACAAATTCCTTTGAGACGTGACTGGTGTTTTTTTGTTATGGAAAAATAATTCCAGCAAGCTGAAAGCCCCATTACAGGGTCTTTCTTGACTTACTTAAAGACATAAATGATTTTCAGTGAAACGAACTTCTGCCTTTTTTCTTTTTATTCCCTAGGTTTTGCTTTTCTATTTCTCCCTCCCCTTTTCCCTCTTCCCCTCTCCTGCCAGATGCTATATTTAGAAGGCAAATGCAAGTGATGGGCATTTTTTAAAGTATTCACCTTTAAATTAATTAACCAAGAAGCACATTCTGAAACTAAGAAGGTCTGATTCACAAAAAAAACCAAACAAAAACAACAGAAAAGGTAACACTGAAATAGGTGAGCTGCTGTAAGCAATCCTGCTTGAGCTAAGTGATCTCCAGAGGTACTTTGTAACTACAGCCTTTCTGTGATTCTGTGAAACATACGTGATGCGAGAAACGAAGTCCTATAAATAGAAACAGATGTATGAAGAGCATCTGATTACAGCACAGTGTTTAGCAGTTGCATAGTGAATACAAGTCCCGTAGTCCTGTGTATTTTGAATTGGTTTTGGTATTTTTTCCACCTTGGAGATACAGTTTACACACCTTTTTTTCTTCTCTTTTTTTTTTTTTTCCCTTCAAATTGAGTCAAATCAAGTTTCATGGGACGATTCATCTGAATAACATGTGGTCATGTAAATAAATATTTGAAAGACTGATGACTTTAATTAGTTACTGTAGCCTTGCCAGTATTTTTTCTTCACTGCTGGAAGCAGTGGCACTTTTATTTTCTAATTTTTGTCACAGTTTTGTGCTTGTTGTTTCCATGGTAATTTTTTTCTTGTACTGTGCTTCAAAGGAACCAGAGAGATTCTGTGAGGGGGTTTTTTATTATTTGTTTCATTGTGTAAAAACCTAACTGAATATACTGTGTTCTGTAAAAAAAATTCTCAAATAATTCTCTCTAGTGTTAGTACAAATGTAGCTTTTAACTATTAAGACATTAAAATGTTGTCTTCCTACCTTTTAGCAATCGTCCAGTTTTTATTCTTTCTTTCACATTCAACATATTTTTTTAAAAAATTGTCTTTATCTACTTATTCTGCAATATTCCTAAATTGCATTCTATATTAGATAGAGCTGTTGAAGACAATCTGCAAATGCTTGCAGTCATCTCTAATAATCTGATTTCCCTACAAACCAAGCTAAATGCAATATCAAGCATGCACAGTAACTTAGAATTTAATACTTTTTTCTGCAGTTTTAAAAGGGTAATATTCCACATACTATTAAGAATCAGACTCAAACGTGCTCTGTTAAAATTACATATTCCTAGTGCATCACTGGATTATGCCTGCAAACCAGAGAAGTTTTTCTGTGCTATTGCAAGAGCTTTCTTGAACAGTTACATTTTCTCTTTTCAAGTAAGATTTTTAATGATGCAGCATGGATGAGATTCATTCCACCCCAGGAATAAATAGGGTAACAAATATTCTTTATAGCTTTCTTTTCTTTCAGGTAGGTGAGACATTGAGTGAGTTCAAGTGAGGCTGGTAATAGTAATTAACACTTTATCCTTCTGTAGAGAGAAACATAAAGAACATGTAAATTAAAGAACCGAAACGGAAGGGATTGCCCCTGGAGGCTTAATGGTGTGGTTTCATGGTCCTCTGACATTAATTTAAATGTCACTGCCCAAAAGGTAGTCTTGCCCCAAGCCATGCATTTCAGTCCTTTCTTTGCATCAGCAGTAGCATCTGTCCAGCTTTGCAGCAGGTCTCATCAGCTCACTCATCCATTTGAAAATGATTTTTTTTTTTTTAAGGACGTTAGGAGGATTAGTTTGCAAGCTGATCACCAAGTTTATTTAATTCATTTTGCAGGCAAAGGAATACTTGTGCTGGTGTAAAAGATGTAGTCAAAACACCTTGTAGGGCAAGGGAAAGTAGGTGTGTTCCCCTCTTAAATGTGTGGGTTACTGGCCCAGTCTGTCCCTAACTACTCCTCTCTGTCTCCTGGGAAATACTTTATTCTCAGAACTATATACGTCCGTATTGTCATCGTCCATGTTGTTCCACACACCACCTCCCACTCCACCTCCAATTCCAATTGCTTCCCTGCATGCAGTAGAAGATACACTTCAAGCTTCTAGTCTTTATTATATTATTATTAGAACAGAAAATAATAAATTTTAATTGTCAGTAGTTTAAATAGAGGCAATGTACACCTGGAGGCAAAAACATGTTAGGAAAAAAGCAAGTAGAAAGTGAATCTACCTCCTTTTTCCCTGTGAGTTTGTAGGGTGGAATTTTTTTTCTGCTTGTTTTTCTTCCCAGTCCAGTCATTTCAAATGCAGATCATTCTGGGTCTGTAAAGAAGCAATTACCCTCTTCTACCACAAGGTTCCTTCTGAAACAGAATATAGCGGACAGGCAAAATTCTCTCCTGTTCCTGTTACTGTTTCAGGCAAATGTAATATGCCAAACATGCATTAAACCAAAAATTTCTGCAATATGTCACTGGGGAGGAATTCTACTAACACACCTAACAGAAGATACAGAAGCAATACCCATTGGAGGGTACTTTTTAATTCAGGTGGGCAGAATAAAAGTTGAAATATTTTAAAATTTTACAGATGCTGCAGAATAATTAATCCCATAAGGTGCAAAACATGCAGTTGGAAGCCTGAATTTACACATTTTGCAGCTGTGCATAGATAGTGCAGTGCCCTGTGTCCTGTTAGGTGATAAAAGGGAGTGGGACCAGAATAAGGAAAGTCGTGCATTTGTTAGTGGGAGTCTTAGTTAAAATTTAGTGCATGATATTTCAGAAATTCTGGAAAGTCTGACTTTTTGTAACAGGGGTTGACTTCTGGTTTTGAATTTGTTATTTAATTAGTGACAAACATTTGCTATTGCAGCCAATGATTAAAATAACCTGCCACATGAGCGTGTAAAAACTGCTGTAAGAAATTCTAACTTGTATTTTAATTGCATAAAATTAATGTTATATTAAAATCACTTTTTGCAACAGCTAATTATTAAAAAAAAATATTAGAACTTACAGAGTAAATCCATAGATGTGAGAGTTAATGGCAGCATTTATGATTTTGTTTTTGCTTTAATTTTCCTCTTGCCTTATAATTACTTAGGATTAATTCCAGTAGGAGTTGACTGTATATAGTCAGGAAAACACACAATTACCTTGTTTACCAATATGTAACAAAACTGTGTGGTAACATCTGCTTCTAAAGTTTATTTCTGATCATCCTGACTTTAAGTGCTTGGCCTTGGCACGGGAAAAGGGGAAATCTAGGCAGGAAACTGGAACAAAGAACCTTAGAGTGACCAAAAATAAAATTCGATCTGAATACGTGTTGGAGGAGGGAGTAGTTTGCTGTGTGGGTTTGTGGGTTTTTTTTTGTAGTTATTGGTGTTTTGAATTAATTAATCTGTGTGACTTTCAAGTTAGATTGCCCAGACTATTTGTGTTGAGAATTTTTTCATCTATCATATGTATCCTTGTCATTTGGATTAAATATCCCTTTCTTTTAAAATATACTTGTGTAGGTTACCATACTCGCCACCTTTTAAAAATTTCCTAAAGGAAGATATGTCAGAAGTGGAATCCGTTTAGACCTGCTGCATTGTCGATAGTGTAGTGGGGCACTTGTGTGCTGTGGGAATCCTCTCAAGGAGCAGCAGAATTGCTGTGCAGGTGGTGAGAAAAGATTAGTGCCTCATGTGCACAAACAGGAAACAGGGTATCAAAAGCAGGAAACAAGTCCTGAGCTGTGATAAACATAATTGCTGCTTCTCCTAGAACTGCTGAGCTCCCGCTTACATGAGTTACCATTAGGATGATGTTGCATGTCTGTGGGCTATGTGCTGAAAGAAAATGTGACAAAACAACTGTGTTCATGAAGATGGTTGCACATTTTTTTTATATGTGAAAAGACTAGACAGTTTATTCTTGAAATAGCACATTTGTATTTTTGTAAAATATAGAACAAAACAATTGAAGTACCTTGGAAATCTTGAGTACATAAGGGACTTCTTGCTCTTGTTACAACTAGGAGTTGTAGGTACTGCCCCACTGGTTTACGCAAAAATCATCCTATCCTCATACAGTTCTGAAGGTACTGTGTGCCTTTTTATTTGGAAAAATAATATGCTTTTGAATGAAAAATGTTTCTATATTCAAATATTTTTCATATATTCTGTGTAAAAATCTATCAATATAAAATTTCAGTTCTGCATCACAAGATAGTCGCTGTAATCCTTTATGCTGTTTTTTCATGGGCCTTAGTCTTAAGATAAATTTAACCAGCTCCTACTTCTGTTTAAAAATTTCCGTGCAGTACTGGAATGGGAAGGGGTGTTGGCCAGTACTGAGGATAATAACTGTGAGGAAAAGCCAGGGCTTTCTGGGGCAGAATAATTGGTTCATTCTTTTCCTTTTCCTGTATAATCAATAGAAATGTTAAAAGAGCAGTTGTGAATTGTGACAGAAAGGCTTTTAGAAATTGAGTTCTGAATTGACCTGCATATTTGGTTGGTTTGAACTTACTGATTGCATATTTAGTTTTTTTTCTTGTCAAGAAAGATACCTGACTATGCAGAGATGGTTACATATTTGTGGTATCTCAATTTTTGATGCAGTTTGGTAATTATCATGGAAGTCAGTCATCAATTAGTAGATACCTGATAAATTTGAAGAAATGAACAGAAAGTTCATTAGCTGAGGATATTTTTCACATTCAGTGAAGTTACATGGAGAAGTATGAATAGCAGTAAAATCTGAATGTTGGAATCTAAAATGACAGATTAGGCATTCATTGATTTTATACTTTCAGGTAACTTTGCCTTAAGTTTTTCATGAAAATTCAACAACAATGTAATTGTACAATTGTGACTATTGCTTGAAAAATACTGATCCTTGTAGAATCTAAATGCTTTAAGTAGATAAATGAATCCCTAAATTAAGTTTTAATCTCTGAAAATAGAGGAGTGGTGTGAGGATTGTTAGGCCTTTTAAATCATTAACAGCAGTATTGTCAGATCTCGAGTGCTTTAGAGGCCAGGTCTGCTCTTCAGTACACATGGATTTGGCTAGGATGGGAGAAACTTGGTATACAGTTCTTGCTCCTAAACAAGAGGGTGTGTTTTATGCAATTTCAGGAAATCTGCTTGGTATGATAATGGCATTCAGTTTTACTTTGCTAGCAGCTACTAGTGACTACAATTTCAGCAGACTCTAAGAGGAAGGATTCTTTTTTTTTAATTATGGGGGGAGCAATTTCTTGCAGTAAGACTTAGCACTGCCTGTTTAGAGGTGCTGCTTTTAGTTGCTTATAGTTTTTCTGAGTGACTGTAAGTAGCTTTCAGAAATGCCTGCCACCTCTGTTTGGAGGGAAATCCATATGAAGAGTGGCTGAGGTCACTTGGCTTGTTCAGCCTTGAGAAGAGGAGATTGAGGGGACACCTCATTGCAGTCTACAGCTTCCTTACGAGGGGAAATGGAGGCGTGGGTCCTCATCTCTCCTCTCTGGTGACCAGTGACAGGACCCAAGGAAATGGCATGAAACTGTGTCAGGGGAGATTTAGGTTAGATATCAGGAAAAGGTTCTTCACCCAGATGGTAGTTGGGCACTGGATCTGGGTCCTCAGGGAAAAGTGGTCACAGCACCAAGTCTGACAGAGTTCAAGAAGCATTTGGACAATGCTCTCAAGGCACATGGTGTTACTCTTGGTGTGGCCCTGTGCGGGGGCAGGAGTTGGACTTTGATGGTTGCTTCCAGGATAATCAGGATATTCTATGATTCTTATGTTTAGCAGTACTGGTTAAAAAAATGAAAAGCCTAATAAACACTTATACGACCTTTCTTTTTACTGTCTAACATGAACAAATCTAATTGAATTCTAGGCACCTGCATTTCCTCTCTAAGAATGATTGTTGATATTGATTAAAAACATTCTTGCAACTTGGTATGTTCATTTGACAGGCGTAATGAGCCTGCCTGAGTTGATATATTAATGCAAACACATTGCTGGTTGTACTCAAGTTACGCCTAAGTGACCTAATTCAGGTCCATGCCAATGTACAACATTCCAGTGTAGTGACTGTATACTGGGAAAAGAATCCTGTAGGTGTCTCACTGAACTCTTCCCAAATTACATAATGTAAATCATCAAGACTCCATGCATAGAGGATTTTCTTTGCATAGCTTCAGTGGTGAAGAATGTATTTTCTTCATGCTCTTAATTGCTATATTTACATAGTTAAACCTTTGCTTTGGATACTTGGCAGTCTTAATGATGTTTAGTTGTTCTTCATGCAAACCATCAAGCTATATGTTTGTTACTTTATCTTAAGAATATTCACCTTCAGAAATACACTTCTCAATTATCCTCAAAGACTGTATAATTACACCTTAATTAGACCCTTAGGAGGAATTTTCCTTTTCCTATACAGAGAGTATATAGTGTATCTTGGAAAGTTCCTTTACTTTGTTGCAGCCATTTTCTAGAGAGGTTGAAAAAATAATATAGCTGTTGAGTAAGACACATTTCTATTTCAATTAGGAGCAGGAGCTTGAAACTTGGCAGATATGTACCTGTAGAAAATGTATTTTTGTTTTCCTTTTTAAAATGTGTCTATTATCAATTTTATAAAAAGCTAAGTTAACATATTTGTCAGATACATATTTGTTACAAAGTTATGGCAGCTTTCTCTGATCACACAAAATCACAGAATAGCTGAGGTTGGAAAGGATACCTAGAGATTATTTAATCCGAGGCTGCTACTCAAAAAGAGTTATTCTCAGCTTGAATAACATTGTGTTGAGTTTTAAATATATCTGTTCATGAAGACTGCAAAACCTTTAGGAGCAGCCAGTTCCTGTGCACTATGACCCTTACACTGTAAAAGCTTTTTCTTTGTTTGAATAGAATTTCCTGTTTCAATTTGTGCCCATCGACTCTTCTCCTTTTGGTGAATACAACTGAAAGAGTCTGGATTCATCTTCTTTGTTTCCTCCCACCAGTTAATTACATGCAGCTCAGAATGCCTTGGGGCTTTCTTGCTGCAAGGGTGCACCGCTCAAGGGCAGTTTTGTGTCCACCAGATCTGTTCTAGACAGCTGCTTTCCAAGTTATTGGTTCCCAGCCTGTATCAATGCAGAGGTTTATTTTTTCGCAGGTACGTGCTTTGCAATGCATTTTGTTGAACTTCATTAAACTTCTGTTCCCTTGTTTCTCTCTTAACGAAGGTGGAACAATCCTGTGTTATCTCTGGATTCATGCACCATGAGTTTTTGCCCTCTGGCTGGACTTGAACCTAGCAGTTCAGCTACTTCTTTCCAGTTCAGATGTTCTGTCCTAAAACTACCTGAACTAAAAAAATCATTCACTAGTAGTAGCTTCATGTTAGCCTAGCTTTCTCTTGCCCCCTTCACCTCCTACTATACCAATTGATCCAATGGTATAAAAAAAAATTCTTCCCTTAGCCTACCTTCATCCTTAGACCATTACAGCTACAGAAAAATACAGTTTCCCCTTCAGTGACTGCTCATGGCTGGCAGGAGTCTATGGTTTCGGCTACAGAAGTAAGGACTGGGGAATTATTTGTCTCCTCTCAAACCTTAGATCCTCACTATCATATCATGGTGGTATAGGGAAGGAGGAAACTGAACACATAAAGCTTATCAGAATAAGCTGGAGATCCTGAGACTGTAGTGGGAGATGCAAGATTGTAGGGGATGTGAGAGGAGCAGAAAAAATGCTCAGGATGTGAGAACAAGACAGAATGAAACTACACTGTGCGCTTCCGAGATTCCAGTGCTGAAATACTAAGTTACTACAATGGCAGCAAAGGACTATGGAGTTCATGGACAAAATGTGCATCTTACATACCCTTATATATTAATGAAAAATAGTCTACTATCTGTATTAGTAGTGGCTCTTTGAGCTCAAACAATAGATAACTATTCTGTGAGGCTAAAACAATGAATTATCTTGATGGTAACCTTTTTGAGACAAGATGATGTAGTAAAATGACATAATTAGAACAGAAATCTGAAGAGAAATATTATTATGGAAACTAGCATATTTCCATTTTTAACAAAGAATTAATACTCTCTCATGTTTGCAAAACCAAAATATTTTCACTGAAATAATATTAACTGTGTTAGGCTTACCATTCTAAATGAATGACTTTATTAATAAAAGGGATTTCCATCCTCTCAATAGTACCTGTATTGAAAATTCAGTAAGTAACTTGAATTTGTTCAGGAAAATGGACAAGAAAAATGAAACCTGTTGTGTCTGTTTAAAAGTTGTGTGTTGTGTATGTACTGACATTAAAAAAAATAAAATAAAAGAGCTTTAACTAACTTGTCCACAGTGAACAATTAATAACCATTTCACAGTAAGACTGAGTCTTCTTTTCTCTCCCTAAAGAATTTATGGTTAGTTTTATAATGATCCAGTAACTCCCACTAAGTTATGTAGTGACCTGTTTATTGAATGAAGACACCAAAATATTAGAGAACTGGTTTTCATGTATGGTATTCATATGGTTTCAGTATTTTGTTTTCATGGCAGTTAAAAATACTATTTTAAATAAGATAATCTAGAATTGTTTTATTGCATCTTGAAAATAATTAAAAAATAGCAATCATATAAAATAACCTGAATGTAGTATATTTTGCAAAGTCAGATGAACAGTTGAATAAACTCGAACTTAGGTAGGCACTGGACTCATAATGAAAAATATAAGTAAGTCAAATATAGCTACCTGTTCTTGTATTTACCAGTTACAGAAACAAAACAAAAGCAGGTGAAACAGTCACATGCTGCATACAATTAAAATCTTCAACATAGCTGATTAGATTACGTTTCTTTAAATCTACATTTGAATATGCATGACTAATGAACAAAATTGCTAAATATTTGAAATCTGATTGGTTGGGACTTTTTTTCTTTTTGTGGCTCCTTCTGCTTTACTAAAATTACTTCTTCAAATATTTAATTTCGTCATGCCAATAGTCATTTTGCAGCATGACATCACAGTAGTATAATCCTTCACTACATCGAAAAACGGCCGCTAAACTGGAGCAAGTGAAATGGACTAAGCAAAGTACTCTTCTGCTGAGGCAACGTGGTTTTGGTCTTTTATAACTGACTTTGCGGTTGCTGGTTGGAGCTATCAGAGAATTCTTTCACATGACATGGCTTTGCCACGTGCGTGGCATCAATCACAGAAAAGCAGCTTTTACACCTGGATATATTTTCAGGTTTTTTCACCTGTGATGACTTTCATATTGCCTTGGAGAATTTGGCTCTCTTTTTTTTTTTTTTTTCCTTTTTTTTATTTTTTTTGTATTATTATTTTTAAAATTTATTTTTATTTTCCCTGAGTGACTGCTTTGAAGAACTTTAAACTTGCTAATAGCTACTTGGGCTGAGAGGGATACTTCCTGCGTAGCCCAATTAAGTGAGCTCAGTTTAATTTTAAACCTCAGTGCAGCTTTGAACTGAATTACAACTTTCAGTTTTTGCATTCAAATACTAAATTTCAGATTTAAAATAAAGTTGGGGAGTTTTTTTAAGTGCTTTCTATCTTAAACAAGAATTTAATGTTTTAGAAACATATGTTAATATTGTGGACTCTATCTGGTAAGTTTCAGAAGGTTAAAATTTTCCTATACAATATTCCCTTTGTTTCTCATTTTATTCATTGCCATTGAAACTAAAACACTTTTCATGCATTATT
The DNA here is from genome assembly GCA_013396655.1 of Campylorhamphus procurvoides. Taxonomy (NCBI): domain Eukaryota; kingdom Metazoa; phylum Chordata; class Aves; order Passeriformes; family Dendrocolaptidae; genus Campylorhamphus; species Campylorhamphus procurvoides. The sequence goes on from WBMV01004632.1 coordinate 327,679, forward strand.
CTTCATCCTACAGTGTCAGATACATACAAATGATTTATTAGATAATAGTGTTTCTGCTCCTATTCTTTGCTCCAAATAATACCAAGTACCTCCCATTTAATATGACTGGATACCTATCACTTAGAAAGTGTTCGTTTGGACCATGCACTTCTATGTAAAGAGTTGTAGAGCCAAATGACATCAGATTAATGATTTCGATCATGTTTTTCTTACATTTTTAGTGGGACATCTCTTTTGAACATGGAGAAAAAGGCTGTTGGCCATGCTGCTGAACAGAGCTTGCTTTTGACCTCCCCTAAAGAAACTGTGAATAATTGTACTCTAATCACAAAATTAGTTCAGAAAAATCCTTTACCAGAACACTAAAATTTGAGTGGATGTTAAAACAAACCACTGATTGATAATTAATCCTCTGTTGAAGTGGAAAAGAGTTCTAGTTTATATAGAAAATAAATAAACTTCAGCATATGTGAATTATGTATTATTGGCAAAAATTCAGTATGTTTGAGTTCAACATATATTTTTAGAATGCTGGTATGACTCACTCTAGAGTGTAGTCTGATGTTGAAGCTTAAAGGTCAGAAACAATTCAGAAGCCCACTGTTTAAAACCTAAGTCTTATTAATCCACAATTACCACAAGTGTGCCCTGTTTTCAAAAACAGTTTAAAGATTGTCATCTCAGCTCCACTGAGACACCTGAAAATAATACTGAGTTGAATAGAACCATTCCTGTTAAAAACTAAACACACAAAACCAAACCTCATATCTAAAAGAACAATAAGAAAATGCAATTTTCTGTTTGTTGCCACTTCTTACTATTTTTTTTTAATAAAAATATCACTGTTCCTTTAAAAAAGAAATTAATACCATGATCCATTCAAGAAAACTAGGGCATGTATGAAATCTGTGTTCATTGTGAATCACTTGAGCATATTGCACTAATCAGATTGCATTTCTTTAATTTACTGATGTGATTTAAAACTACTTGATTGTTTGAATGCCAGTGGATTGAGAACTATAGAATCATGCTTCTGTACAAATGAAGGTATTTTTAGGTGTTTTTATCTATTTGGGTTTTTTTGTATCAGAGCTGCTCAGATATATTTTGGGGAGATCAAAAAAACCACATTGCCATAAATCGGGACAAATACATTGCCATGAAATATAGCTTTTTATCTGTTACTTTAAATACAATTGTGGAAAGATGGGGGGTGGTTTGTTGTATTTTTTTTGTTTGTTTGTTTGTTTGGTTTGGTTGTTTGGTCTTTTTTGTTTATTGGGTTTTTTTGGTTAATGGATGAAGGGCTGTAAGAGTCACTTATTGTTTATATGCTATAGATAATGTACAAAGTGAACAAAAGGCAGCACAACAGGAAACATATGGTATCCTAGTTAGTTTACACCTGCTAACCGTTTTGAATAGACTTGGAGATAATATCAGACAGGGAATGAATTCATTGTTTAGACCATTGTAACTCTTTTCTACAAAATCTGACCCCTTACAGTCCTTTCTTTGTCAGGACATACTTAAATTCAATGTGCTTTGCAAAATGACTGTTCCTAAGAGCATACTTCTGCTTGCTGTACAAGTGTAAACATAATCTATATTCACTAGTCTTGATGCTGATTTCACAGAAACACTTTCGTGGTTCAAAAATTTGAAGTTTCACATATATTCCTACTAAAATTCCAGTTTCACATATATTTCTCAGTGTTAACTGAATAAATTAAGATACTAGAGTTAGGACTTTCTAAAGCTAAAGTAAGAATAAAATGTAATAATATAAAATTAAAATCGATTGAAATTCTTGTATGCCTCACATAGGGTTTCTTTATGCTTACCTTTTAAATGTTTGACACTAACCACCTCTGGGAACAGCGTACCAGATTTCGTAGACCTGTAATTTTAGCTGCTATGGTAATTCTTTTATCTCTAGTGTTTACTCTGATTGTATATGCATTTATAATGTTTCTTGTGTATGATCTGACAGAGATGTGGCACAGGGGTTACAAATCAGACCTCTGAAGGTGTTGCTGCCTACAACCCCGACAGTGGACTTTTCTTGCCATCAAGACATATGATCCACTCACAAATCGACTCCTGAACTACCACAGGTTTCAGCCCAGTGTATTACAGCAAACGACTTCCAATTTTGGTTTATCCTGACATGTCAGGCTGAAAACTGAAGGTTCAGGAGTTCATTTCTAATCTGATCAGATGCTGCTGTTTCAGGGGCAGCAGCATCTGTCAGAAGGGAGTTGTGTGAAACTGGGGTAAAAACTGATTTAGCTGTTTGTCCAATTTTAGTCTCCTTCTTCATGTCTGTCAGGACCTTCAATGTCTGCACCTGCACACAGAATTACTGGATTTTTGCATTTTATTATTAATAATCTCATCAATGCCCTGATTTTTGCAGTAATCTGCAAAATGTAAAGATTTCCTAGTGTCTGTTTTCATTCACTGCACTACTTTAAGTATTAAATACAGATTATCACATCCACCGCATAACAATCCACTGCTAACAGTCTATTTGCCCAGAGCTGAGATGTTTGTACATAATCAGGACAAAAAATACCACAACTGTTTTATGATGGTATATAAAGTCTCGTTTTATTCTATTTTTAAAGGTAGCTATTTCTAACTTTCAGTGTTTATTTTGTATTATAACAATCAAGTGAAATCTTAATTCAAAACCAAATTTCTATTCTTAATTATTTTAATGAAGTGGTTTTGGTCTTTTAACCTAGAAATGCTGGTGTTTGTTAGGAGAGACTAGTACATAGAAATTAAGATAGAATATTATGAATTGGTGTGGCAAATAAGCTGAAAAACTAGCAATGTGTAATTTAGTATAGACACATGTTGTATATCATGAGTGAGAACAGCAAACGCAATATAAATAAAATTAATAGTATTGAACCCAAATAAGAGGGCTGTGAAAGTGATCCTAGAGTAACAGTATTTATATTTCATGCAAGTACACTTATGAAAAGACAATTATCCAAAGTGAATTATTTTAAAACTAATTGTAACATAACCTGTTTTTAAATGCATTTTGGTAAGAATTATACTCAAATACGTACATTATTTCTTAGCATCAATTATACTGTTTTTCAAAGACAAAAATTAAAATAAATAAGATTAATTCCTGCTGGGTTTATTTCTTATTCTGGTTCTATTTATAAGGTGTGTACCAAACTATGTGATTGTGTCTCTTTAAAAATTAGTGTCATTGTAGAAACACCTTTAGAAATAGTTTTGTAAAACTGTGTTTTTTTACAAGCAAACAAAACAAATAAACAAATAAAAGCTTTGCTTAATGAGGTGTGAAAGTATTAGTAACATCATGTACAGAGGGTATAAATTTACAGTAAGACTTGATAAGTGGATTTTATTCTTGGCCTATTAAATTATAAATCTTGAGCTTCACATGGCTGCTTACATCTCCTGACAAAGTCAGTTGAACCTGAGGACTGCCAATAACTGGTGGAATCAGATTTTGTATAGTTTTAATTTTTTTAAAGTAATTTCATATGATAGGAAAAGCCAGAATTTTGTAAGCCAGCTTGCCTAAAACTCAATGATTAACTACAGTCAGCATGACAATTCTCTCTCTGAGCCATTTAACTCACCGTTGTGAGGAAAACTGAACACATCAGTTACTGTATACGAATGTAACTGCCCTTAAAATCCTGTTCCTAGAGTCGAAGGCACTTGGAGGACCAGAATCGTATAAATGATGTATTAATTCGTAATGGTTATTTAGTTGTTGCTTTGTTGTACTATTCCACTCCCCTCACCCCTTCTCCCTGGCAATTATTTGAAAGATATTTTTTGACCTTAGTGTTTTTATATAAAGGCACAAATGTTCTTGGCAAGGGAGTTTAATAGCTAGCTTGTTGCCAATGCATTTGTTCTTGCAAAAAACTTCAATATATTTTTGTGGTTGTCTTTAAAATATTAGCTATTATGCTTTTATTTTCTTAATTTTTAACGATTTTTAGTTAGAATTGTTAACTTCCAATATTTTTAAAAAAGAAGTTGATTGCAGAGAAGAGTTTTTAATTGTCACCAACTACTGCCTAAATTGTCCAAATAGATACTTCAAACGATAAGTGATCTGGAACAACATTTTTGATATTCCTTGTAAAATATTTTGTCTGAAATCATAAATCAATATAGATAATTTCCTTTGCATAACTCCTTATATTTGTCTTTGTTAAATGTGATTAAATGTTATGATGTGCATGTAATCTTAAAGAATCAACACCATGTAAATGTGGACTTTATTATGAAAGGTTGTAGGTAATTATTTCCCAAGATATTTTAGGAGACTTCTATCCTCTGAAGTGACATATTCTCCGTGGAAAAAATTCCAGCTTTGTAGTGTTTTTTTTAAACTGAGTCTAATGAGTCTAAATCAATAGCAGGTTTTTGAAACCTGTGCTTGTGCATTCAGCCAGACTGCATGACACCTATGGTTAATGTCACCTGCTGCTATTGCCTGTTCCTTCTCACCTGCTGCTATTGCCTGCTGTTCCTTACTTGACTTTCAAAGGAAACTAGGGTTAGTAGAACACACTTAAGAAAAGCTAGTTTGATTGATAGATATTTAGTTAGATTCTTTAGTTAAAACCTTACTTTATTTTGTAAAGTATGATCTTTATTTTTGAAGAAGGAGCCAGAATTTTTGGCTTCTAGGGTTTGGTTATGCTTACATTTCTTTTAGCATGGGCATTAGATTAATGAAATAAGGTTCTTTATTATCAAGTTTTCCTTTCTTCATTTTCTCCCTTCTTGTGTTTTTTAATTACTTTTTTCTCCTGATTACAGGGCATAGTTGCAGAGCAGTGGGTAGCAGTAATAAATCCATAGGTTTTTTGTAGCCTGGCCACCTGCTGATAGAACTATCAACTAGAAAATTAGCTGTGGGAATTCGAAAATTTGGAGCAGGTTTTTACAAATTTGAGATTTTAAGGACATATTCTTAGCTCTCTCAGAGTCAAGGGAATATGGTCTTTGAAAACATATGGTAATCTTCTAATTTCAGACAACATTTAAATAATGCTTTAGATATTGTTTTGAGAGGGTAACAAAGCAATTGTGTTGATACACCAGATACTGTACTTGTGAAGTTAAAATCAGGACTGTTTCAACTGTAAATTACTTTCTTGTCATCAGCTTACTGCAGATATTAAGAAACTGTATGTGATAATACTGATAACATATGTACTTAAGAATGCAACAAATAGCTTTTTATGTTTTTATCATACTGGACTAAAAAGCTCTGCTTATGCAAGGACTAATCTGGGCTACAATTTTGCACAGTTCTTACTTGCCACACCCATAGCTCTGCTTTTGTGTCTGACAGCCTTATTTGCTTCAATCTTTTCTATGTTTTTCTTAGTTGAGACTGCCTTTAAGTTGAATTTTGTGGTCAAGATTCAATTATCTTCATTATCTTTTCAACTATTTTCTTGCATTCTTTTTTCTTCGCAGGAACATGAATCATGACTGAGTCAAGTACCTTGCTTTTTATCAACATTTATTTCAGTTTGAACTGCAAAATTATTAATTACATTTTAACATTTCTCCCTATTACTTGCACAATTAGGTCTGGGTTTTTTCTATGTCAGAAGTCTTTAAAATACCTAGTTTAGGATTGTTTGATATCCTTGAAGTACATAACACGCAAATAGGTATTCTTACAAGTGCTGCTGGGGGAAAAGCAAGTACTAAAGAATGGCCATGGGGAGTTAATGGTAACATAGACTGGGTCAGAGAGCAAAATTCTTTTGTATTCTTTCTAAGGATTCTTTACAGAAAAAAAAGAAAAGAAATTTTAGTCATAGTTATGATGTCACTGATTTAGTTATAAGACTCAGAATAATATCTTGAAGTAGCTGGCAGATAATTAAATCTGAATTTTATTTTAATATGATTTTAATAATTAAAGTAGCAATCAATAGAGTATACTTTCAGAGAGATGATTGATTGAAGTATCCTTTAATTGCAGTCTTTAATTAGAATTGATGGGTTACCACCCTAGTTCTTGTATATTATACTAATAATCACAAAATTGACTTGCTTCCATTTTAATTTTGTTCCACTGTGGAGCTATGTGGCTCAAATTCATGTCCTTGCAAATGAAGGTGACTTCCTGATAGAGATGTTATGGCATTGCCTTTTATTTATATGCATGAAAATATGTGCGTGTAAACTATACTTATTAGCGTAATTCTGTTTAGTCATGTCCTATCCAATTATATTTTTTTAAGTAGAATGAAGGAACAGTGGCTGTTACTGGTCTGTTTACTTCTATATTTGCCCTTTCACTGTTATGTTAAATACCTCTTAGTTGAAGACAAACAGTATGGAGCTTTACAATGGTAGTTGCAAGAATTCCTGGTGGTTGATAAGAAAAGACTTAAGATATTAATATTATCAAATATGCTTTATTGTTTGTGGGTTTTTAATCAATCTTTCTGAACGTTTGGTTTTTTGTTTTTTTTTTCTTATTAGGTCATTCATGTTAAAGTATTTTAGACAGCAGCTTTTTTTTTTTAACCTATAAAACATTCCTAGAGGTGTGTATGTATCTATACATATTTATATAAAAATATCTTCCTTCCCCATGGACAAAAGAATGCCTACATTAATCCTTTTTATTTTTGATTGCCTTACTTTCTTTTTGACATCCATTTGTTCTAATAAACCTCCAATATCTAAAGAATATAGTGAAAACCATTGATACTGAAAAAAACGCAAGGTACCAAAACACCAGTTTGAATCCTTTGTGGTGGATTTGGAGCAAAGTGTAATTCAATGTACTTTTCCATATCCTTCAGGTGACCTGTTAGATGAGATACTGTAGTGTTGATTAGAATTGTTAGTTTTACTTGCATACTGTAAAAAATATTGTAAGCACAAAAGTTTCTTCTGAATCCTTGCTCTCTTAGGCAAGTGATGTCTGGGGGTGTACTGTATTATGATTAAAATACAGTTGATTTTTTTTGTAAAATATCTCTGTCTTGTGTATTAAGAAGATACAGAACAAATACTTTTCCCAAAAGGAAAGCTGATCTCATTGGTGATCATTTTTAAATTCTGGAGGTTTATCCTTTTGTATTCTCTGAGGGCTGCCTTTTTTTTATCATGGCTTTTCAGCTGTACCACTACTTAAAACATATTCCTTAAACATTTGAATAGCAATGGACTTAGAAGATATTTTTTTTATGGTAAATGACATGGATGGAGAAACTTTGATTATTTCAACCTAGAGTTTCATGCCCATGCGTAGACCCAGAGAGCAGGGGACAAACTCTTTTCATTGCTTTCTGATTGGCTATCACTTTTGAGATCTGAGATGCACATTTCCTAGAAGCTTTTCATGACTTGCATAGTAGGCAGGTCTGTATTATTATTAGTTGATAGGGGTTGAATTCATGGTTGGGAACAATGGCCTCTAATCTCCACTAGCACCTGAAACTTCTGCATGTTATACTTGCTTGCCAAGTCCATGACTCTGATAGAAGTCAGGTGGCGTTTGACGATTTCTGGAATGAGCATCAGCATTACATGACAGAGTCATGTGCATGCTACCACTATAACCACCTTGTAGTGACTGCATCAGAGAATTGTCTTGAAGGGGTTTCCTTTCAGGTGTTTGATTTAGAGTCAGCTTGGAAAGAAATGCAATTCTAACAGAACAAAATGATTAGGGAAATAAAATTTTCATCACTGAGCCAGAACTCTGGAGCAGACTGACTTACATAAATCGGTCTGCAGGATATGTGGCATTTAAAGTTTGTCATGTTGACATTAATAAAACTCAAATAACAATTTTGGTGATTCTACATACATGTCAAGAAAAGACATGTATTTTAAGCGTAGATTTCTTTCGAATACATACTATAGAAAACAATCCTTAATAATGTGAGTAACATCTACCTGCAAGTAAAACAATGAAATACCATGCTAATATTTTATTTATGCTGCCTGTATTTTGCTTAGCTGATAGTGAGAAAGCAGTTCTCCTGGTGATTGCTCATCACTGTAAATAAATGTACAAAAAAATGTGGCTTTTTGATTGTATTTCTCTCTGATTTTCACCACCACTGTGGAGAGCTTCTGAAGAGTAGAAGAAAGAGAAGTTTGTAAGAAACATACAAAAGAGTAGAAATTCCTTTCCTACCCTACTTCAAAAATTCTCTTCTACCTGAGTTTGTGGCATCTACAGCAATGCAAAACATATTGTTTCAGATGTTGCGCTATTATGATACCATTTTTCTTAAACCAGTAGCTTACCCCTCACTCCTTTCTAGTCTTTTCACATTTATTTGCATTTTATGTCTGTCTACTGAAGGAAGTCCCCAGGGTGTCTGCAAGGAAAAAGTGAAACGGCATTTGAAAGGAGCCTGTCAGCTTTGTAAAACTTTATAATTTTTACTCGTAGTTCCTTGAGAATTATTGCCGCACAGTTTCATGTCACTGGCTAGATCTGTAGGGAAAGGAAACTAGAGGTACTTTGTAGGAAAATCACAAAACCTGGGTGATTGTCTTTTGGGAGTCCTGCCCTGCTTTAGGAAATGGGGCCTTTCAATTTTTTTATTTTTTAGTTTTTTGATTAAGAGAAAAATTTTGCAGTGTAAAGGAGAAGGAATAAAAGAGAAAAATAGGTTTCTTGTGTTACAGCTTTTGGGCATTTGTATCTTGTTGATCCTTATACTGCCCATTGGAGAAGAAACTTTCCTTTCATATGGCTGTACTCAGGACAGAATATTAAGGAGCTGCTAGGTGTTAGACAATATAGCTGGTACAAACATGAGGAAGCTTACTGTCGAGAAAGAGAGTCGTGGCATTGTGATGTTAGTTCTATCAGCCACCTGAAAACACTACTTCTGTTAGTGTTATCTGTTCATCCTGACACTGCCCTGAGAACTTGCTTGCAAACCTTTCTAAGGTGTCGCTGCCTAATACAGTAGAATTTTGACCTTTAGCTACAGAAATTTAGCTTTGGCACTATTTCAGAGAGTTTCTGGACTCTCATGATCCCATCATGATCGGCCCTTTGCACTCTGGATTACTGTCCTAATCCAATAAAACAGAGTATCCAATTTGAAAAAGTAACTTGTAGCATAGTTGTGCAACTGTCCTGTCATATCAATCAAAAAAATGCATTTCACAGAATGGCAGAATTGGTCAGGTTGAAAGGGAGCACAGTGGGCCATCCTTGGTCACATGGCATATGATTGCACCCAGACAGTTGTTGAATGTGTCTGATGAGGGCGAATTTGCAACCTCTCTCTTCCAGTGCACTATCAATCGCCCACTAAAGTTCTTCCTCATGTTCAGGTAGAACTTCCTGTGCATCAGTTTCTGCCCCTTGATTTTTGTTCTATTGGTTTGCACCACCAAGAAGAGTCTGGCTCCATACTCTTGACATCCTCCCTTCAGATACTTACACGCATTGATGATGTCTCTCTCAATCACCTCTTCTCGAGGCTGAACACACCCAACTCCCTCAGCCTTTCCTGGTACGAGAGATTCTCCAGACTCTTGATCAGTGTTGTCCTTTTCATATGTTGGTATCTGTAGAAGTCAATAGAGATATGTAGAATTCATATGTTGATAAAATTTTCTGCTTTGTTTATAACTCTATTTATTTAGGACATTACTATTAAACCAATGAGTAACACTACTTTATAATTATGTGATTCAATTATAGAAGTTTCATATAAATAAACTATACTAACAGTGTTGAATTGCACCTGAACAAGTGTAGAATAAAATTTATAATGCCAACTTCAAAAGACTCTTGAGTGGGTCATGGTTGATGATACGTTGTAATTATGTATGTGAGGAGCAAACATTACAATAATAATCAAATACTGATACGTAATCTACGATGCTAACGTGGTGCCAGCTCAGGTGGAGTGCCATGTAAAATCAGTTTGGTTTGATTTTAAACTTGGAAGAAATGAGTAAAAATAATTCTTATAAAAATAGCACTGATTCTGTTATAATTTAATAATTTTAAAAGTTCAGGAAAGTGGCTTTTCAAATTTAATCTTAAAACTTCTGTAACTGTGATGATTGCTTGTAAATGAACAGCTGCATCTTCATTGCCACAGGCTGAAATTAAGGTCCCAAAGTCCCATAGGTTTTGAATTCCATAGCACGTTAACAAGGAACTTACAAATATAGAAGGGCTCATGTTCTAAAACTGAGCACAATACATGTAATAGTCATGATTACTAAGGCAAACAAAATGCAGCCCTACACCAAACACTGTACTGTAGAAATTTAAAAAAAATACAAAAAAAAAAAGGCAAGACTTGTCATAGTCAACAGTGTAATGTGCTATGCTTTTTGCTTATCTTGTTTTTGAAAACTTAACTTTTAAATTACAATATATTTCCTAAATTCCTATTTCTGTACATCTCATAATTTATTTATTCAAGTTAAAATAGCACCTGTTGTTTAAGTTGTTTCTTTTTTTGCCTGTTTTTTATTCAGCTTGGTATAGAGTTATTAACTCTATTTTTTATTTCCTTTGTACTTGCATAAACATCTATGATATTACTTTCTTTCCTATCATCTCAATCATTTAATCCTATCTAGAACCCTACAGTCTGCAGTGTTTTATTAGGAATGGTACAAAAAGCTGGGAATAGTGAAGGGATTGGAGGATATGATTATTGTCTCATAATGCTTCATCTTCGAATATAACTGTTATAAATGCAATTCAGAGTGATCTTGATGTCAGAGTGTAAGTATCACAATACCAAAAAATTCCTCCAAGTGTTCTGAGCAGAAAATGCAAATTCAGTAGAAGTAAATACCCATTTTCTACACTTGGCACAATGTAGTTCCTCAGTCAGCTTTCTAGTCAAAAAGTTTAAAGCTAGCTTTAAGGAGGAATTAGAATTGAAAGAATCCCTTTACAGACATGTGATTTGTTTCATAAGCATGTTTCTAAGGGCACCATTTTTGACTATGAGAAAGGTTTACACACTTCAGTGAAAGGCAGAATTCGAAATGTACTAGTCCTAGTTTATCAAAACCAAACAAAAGCTGTAATAGTTGAATTTTGATTTTTTTATTTTATTTAATAAATATATGCATATACCATTGCTTCTGATTGATCATCAAGAAGATTTTGGATAAGATGCTTAATTTGTTTGATCAGTTACCTCACCTGATGTTTTTGTGAAACAATGTTGTACCCTTTATGAACATGATCTGCACTTGATAAAAAGGTGCACTTCTTTCAGATAATAAAATTCCTACATGAATTTTAAAGATAGTCATCTGTGGATTGGGGAATGATGCTATGAAGGCATCAGCTTATGCCTATATTTGCTGTCCGCAGATAACACTGTGTAAAGCTTCCGTCAGAGGCTGCATCTTTCTTCCTTAGACACAAAGATGCAAATCTGTAGGGAAATAGACTTTATTAATTCCAGCTTTATAAAATTACTTGGATTTTTTGATGTTATTTTAATCATGATTCTAATTGTACTTTTTGTTAAGAGAAAAAGAAATATTTAAAAAGTACATTTGTATCATGAAGGAGTAAACAATCCATGGGTTAGATGGGTTGTTTATGAGAGGATTAAAAAATCTAATTGGACTGGTAAGTTTTTTCAAACGGGCAAAAACAATCTCCTTGACTTAAAGCAAAATGTCATGAATGATCAAAGAATAATGTACTGCATCTAGGTTTTTTCCCCCCATTTTAGGGTGTATTAGTCTATTTTTAAGTGATTATACATATTTTAAAATGCTCCATGTTCATTTAGTACTAAAAAGGATTTCAGAATGAATAGGATTTTCATTTCTATTTCAGGCTGGTTTATTAGTTTTGAGGAAAGAAACTTAAAATTCGATTTGGAGAAAAGCAGGTAGATTTAAAAACCTGACATAATTCTAGTATATTCGGTCAATAACAGCAAAAGGAACAGTCCCCTTACATCCTTTATGCTATGAAAACAGAGGATATGGTATTATTAATAAAGCTTTTTTCAGTTCATGGCTTGCTTTGAGTAGGTACAAATTAAAGTTTCAGAAAGGAATATTGCTTTGTATAGCTGTGAAATATCTATATCAGTACAAGATATCAGTTTTCACTTTGTTTATACTTGCTTCTGTTTGTGATTAGAAAATACTTACTGCAACTTTTTATTTCTAGCCTAGAATGAATGTTTCATGCTAGGCTTTTGCCTTAAAGTAGTACAGAACTCTTCATTTGTAAATCTTTGCAGTTGAAATTGTTTCACTTAAGAGAGCCATTTTTAATGTTCTTTGCATGTACCTGCTCCCAGAAATATGTGCTAGACATATTTCAAATAGCTATATCAAAAAAAAGGCAGAAAACATGAGTATGCTTATATGCAAACAGTTCTCTGATTAAAAAAAATTTGATTGAAAAAGTTGATCAGTGTTTATTTTGGGATATAGTTATTTTGACTATGTTTGGGTCAAAATTTATTACTGACTGGTAGGCATTCTGGCTCTCTAAATGATTTGATTGGTGCCAGTTCTTCTCCTGCCTTTTCTTCAGCTTTTGTTGTTTCTATTCAATTTCCTGTTAGACAGCTTGTCTCAACCTATAACATCGTCTTTGATGTTAAGGCGTGTTAGTTAAAAGTTACTAAAAGTTTCAGTTACCTTTGAATGTACAAATTTTAAATTAATCTTCCCATTTAATTTGTTTCAATAGAACACCTTCCACATAGTGAAAATTTAGCTACTTTTCTCTGTTTACTGACACTTCAAATGTGTTTTTGAAAATGCATATTGTTAGCATTTAAATTACATTCTCAATCGTTGCAAGCCATCATATTGCACCTTTTCCACAGATTAACATTTTTTTGGTCTTCTTTCCACAATCCAAAGATACTTTTTTTTTTTCCTTTTTTTTTCCCCCTAAAAAGGGACGTGAGCAAATGGCTAGTGAATAATGAACTCTGAAATCTGAAAGACTCCACAATTAATTAACTTTTGAGGGCAAGAAATAGTCATTATCTTTATTGATGGCAGGTGATATTGGAGAAAAAAAAAGAATAGGCCCCCTCAGGCATATACATATGTATATATGTGTGTATATATATACACACACTACTGCCATTCATTGACTTGCTAATGAATGTGAAAAATTATACTTTATTGGGATAGATGATGCCATCTGAGCCTGTCACAATAATATTAAAAAAGCATATCAGAGGACTACCACCCACTCTGATGCTGTTATTTCAGGAGATAAGAGATCATAAGTTTTTTTTAGCATAAATGCTCTTTAATCATCCAACTCATGCTGGCCAGTGTGATCCTGCTGTAGGCCTGCCTATCCCTAAGGCTCTAAACCCTCTAATGGAAAGTGTAGTACCAAGTGGTACAGGAGATTTAGAATGGTGTGACTATTTGTCTCTTCTCTCAGGAGCATTAATGGGCTTCAACTTCTTTCTTGAAACAAAGAAGAAATTATGCAGTTAGAGGAGTAGGGAGGAGCAGAGAAATAGTGGCTGCATCCTCCTTTCTCCCCACTCCCAGCAGTGCTCCCCTGCTGCTGAAGTAGAGAAGCTCTATGGGCATCCCCGATTTAGTGTTGGGGTAGAAAACAGCCTTAAAAAGATTGCTTAGAGCTGGGTCATTCCTGGTACAGAATTGGTAGAGGTCGTTAGCACAAAATAGGTACTGTTCTTGAAGTTCATTCTTCATTTATAAATCTTCTGAGATCCTGTAAAAATGAGCTCTCACACAAATAGAGAAAGGAGACAATTCACATGTATCTGTAGAAAGGAATTTTTAGAGGGAAACTTGTCTTTTCTTGCCTAGTCCAGAGAAGAACTGGTCAAGTTCTTAATTCTGTAAAGTTTCTCTTGTGTCACTGCACAGCAGGGCCATGGAGGAGTATCTGAGCATCAGCAACTTACTCAGATTCATTAAAAATTCCCTCCCACAAGGTGACTATCTTGAAGAGTAGCAGGGAAAAAACTCTGCTGCCTTGGAATCATCTGAGATGCCGATTCCTCTTTCCCACTCATTTCTGAGAAGGTTTCTTGAGCATGATATTCAAAGTATAGTTTAACTTGAGGGGAGAGTTACTCTGTAGGCAATTATATAGTAGTTTTATTTCATGGTGGTTTACATAGGTTGCTTGTGTATTTGGATACACATTACATTAATTCAGCATGTTTTAATGTTCTCTTTCCAAACTGAAGGTAAATGTTTACTCTGCCTTTCAGGAAAAGTTTTCTAATCACAATGTCAATGGGTGATTAGGTTTGATTTTACTATTTTAGTGTGAATTTTTTAATGATTTTTCATTAACTGCTTAATAACCTGACATTCTCCATCAGAGACAGTACTTTGTATGGATTTTTGTATTAGAAATTATTCTTCTTCTTTTCAGCTTATTGAATTCTATCTGTTTTGAGATACCAGAAGATTAGCAGATGTCTACTACATATTTAATAAGCACATTTAAGGATGTTAAGAATTTCTATGTTAGAATATATGAAAAAGCTTAAATCAGGACCTGTTGGAAAAGCTTTTATTTTTTCTCTTTTTATTTGTTTGTTTTTTCCTTTGATTGTTTTTCTTTTGTTTTAAGGAAGCTTCAGGATTTCCATCTTAAGAAAAAAAAATAAAAAAATTAAAAGGGGAGAGGAATGCATGATATATATGATATGATATGATATATGATGGAATGCAAAAGAACAAAGGCTCAGATATTCCTAAAGTAGTCTCATGAGCTTGATGTAATATAAGAAAAGGAATGACTTTAAAATCTAGCTAGACTTTAAAGAATCTGGTAATTTATTGGCTTAAATTTATATGCTTAATACACAACAGAAATGTAGAGAGTGAAACCCAATAGTATATTCAGTAGGTTAGTGGCATATTCAGTCTGGGCTCTTATCTCACAGTCTGATTTATATTGGAGACTTATTGTCTATGAAATTTCAATTACTTCATTGGCAATATTGATAGATCTAAGGATCAGATATTGACATTGTGGCTATTAACATTTTGATTGCATGTGTTCCAGGTGAATTCTGACACCATTTAGTTTCTAAACAGGAATTCTTGACCAACTCTTCAAAAGCAGGGTAAAAAACCTGGTTTTATGAGGAAGTTGCTCAGGATAGTTAGTCAGTTTTCTTAAAATCACATAATCAGAATATGCTGAATTGAAAGGGATCAACTGGGATGATCAAGTCCGACTTCTAGCTATGCACAGGACCACCCCCAAGAGTCACACCATGTGCCTAAGAGTATCATCTAGATGCTTATTGAACTCTTAATAATTAATATTATTATTTTAAAATAATTATTTAAATTATAAAAAACTAATATTAATGGAATATAATACTATAAATAATAAACATATTGGAATATATTATTTTATAAACATTAAATTGTTACATTATTATTTTCAATAGTTGAGAATACTCTCAAAATGACTGGCCTATAAAAAAGGCCCCACTCAGCCTCAGTTGTAGCACTGGAAGGAGGTCTTTTGTTCACTTCAGCTGATTTCTCATTGGTACTGAGCTTCCCAAGGCCATTTTATCTATCTTGATTATTTTAAAGGTAATTTTATACAAGAAGGAAAACAGGAATTTTTGAGTCCTTAGGAAAAAAGAATATGTAGATAAAGAGCAACTCTCATCCAGTACAAAAAGTTGTGAAAAAGTTTTATTTAGAAATAGATCTGCCTGCATAACATTTTCTACTCTTTTTTATTGTATACGTATTATATGACAAAATATGAATTTATATAAATCTTCTGGTGGGTGGAAATGAATATGACGTTTGCTTTTGAGGAAAATATATCTGTTTATTACACTTCAGTTCACCTCTTACTGCATCAAAATCATTTTACATAATGCTTTACTCCTACACACAGACAATGCTTTTAATGTTGCTATAGTAATTATTATAGCTTTAGTATTAAGAATAATTCAATATTTATGCTGTAGCTGTTTCTGGAAAACAGTATCCTGTTACGTGTGTATATAGCGAGCCTTTGAGGACCCTAGCATCTAAACTAGTTCTCACAGTTCTTGTATAGGTAGGGGAGAGAGCTTCTTATCTTTGTGCAATGATTCTATATAAAGGTAGATGGGATGCACTGTTCATGGATGCCCCTGCCTTTCTTAATCAGCTACATTGGACTCAGCGCATAAATTGTAGAAAACTAAATTCAGAGGAAGACAAATAACATTCATAGAAAAATCAACAGGGTTGCTATAAAAGGGTTACAATCTGACAGTCAGGAAGGAGCCTGGAAGACAAACAAAACTAAGTGTGACAATGCTTGAGCAGGAGTCAAAAACTCTTCCTACTTGCTTACCATATAAACTCTGTACTAGAAATCTGTGGCTGGAGAGCAATTGATTTAATTAAACATATAGGAAATAAAACCTGCAGTGGGCAAAACATGGATTTAGACTCACACTTAGAGACAAAAAACGAAGGAGCTAGATAGGAAAAAAATGTGTGCACTTGTATTTGGATGTGGCTGTTCTGTGTATGTGCTATAATGCCTCCATCAAAATGGGAACTCATCCTGGTTTTGACATCCCAACATTCTGCTTAGTCAGAAAGCAAAAGGTATATGTATGTGTCCTTATCTCTTTCATTTCTTCACTGTTATGTAGAATATTTCTAATGATAGAGTTGCTACAGCATGTCTCTCTACATTTTATCCCTACCTGAAATTACTGTTGTCTCTAATGTTTTTCTTGAACACTATAGATAAAGGTGATTTCTTGCAGGATCATGACTTAATCTAAAAAAGCTTTCCAAAGTAATAAGCATACTCTTGAAAAGTCATGTTTCCATGATCACTGTCAATGTTTGCTTGCAGTATATGGAAAAAAATATAGATGCAATTACAAATATTTAAATAGAATCTCTAATTTAGACCTTGAGTATAGTGCATTTACCTGAAGCTTGGTATTTGCTACCTCCAAACAAATAAATATTAACGACTGTATTATGTGATTAGATAAAGCTTTTGACATGCTTTTAAACTATGGAACTTGAGAATATTTTTTTAAGAGAAAAGCTCCCTTGGTAATTTCAACTGTTATCACTCTAGATTATAAGATGTATCAGTTCCTACAATTTCTCCAAAGTTTTTTTTTTTATTGTTTGAATGGGTGAGGTTTTCCCTTTGGTAATTGTACATGTAGGAGGCATTATGATCAGAGGTTCATATACCTATAGCATAGCATAAAAGCAGTAGTTGCCAACTAAATTTCATTACTTTGCATGAAAAATATTCTCAAGTTCTTTTGTTAATATAAAAATTCATTGCAGATATCTTGAAAAACACATATTTTTTTTCTTTTTATTCTGTGGCCCTCTTCTAAATATAAGGTCAGGTTTTTATTTGTTTGTTTTCTTTTTTTCTCTCCAGCGGATACAGTCTTGTGGCAGTACCATGTGTGCTTGGTTTTTAATGATTTTGAAAGCTTTACTTCTCAAAGACTTTCTCATTTTCATCAAACTTTGGTGTTGGATTTTTACTATATTTATTTAGATGCTTACTGTTCACTGATAGGGGAAAAATAGTAACTCTGCACAATATTCCAGGCACTGGTAATCTTAAAAATATATGAATAGCAAATTGTTATATTCTATTACGAGAAAAGGTGTGTAAGTACCATAGTGGCGAGCTCATTTCCTTTTGAAAAAATGTTTGAGTGAGAAGCATATTGACGTCCATCAACCACATTACTGTTGGTAAGAAGAAAAATTGAAGCAGATTTCTCTGCATTAATAAAAACATGTGCTTCTTTCCATAATTTGAGGTCTTTCCTACTTCCAGAGATTTTATTTTCCAGACATGCTTTCTTAAAGCATAATTAGGCCATGTTCACTTTTTTGGTAGCCCATTGGCATTGGTTTGCACACACCCTCTCTGAGTATTTCTCATATGAGTAACACTCCTTCACAAAACCATAGCAAGGCAAAATCTCTTTGGTTTTAGAGACATTTGCCAGATTTTGCAGTGGAATCTATTTTTTTTTAAATGAATAATTCTTAAAGAGTAATAGTTGTAATCCTGTCTTATACAAGACAGTATAATAATAATCAGCAATTCTTCATCTCTTTTTATATAACTAAATTTCTGGGAAATCGTCATCAAAACCTTAGCTGATACATAACAAAATGGTTTATATTCAAGGGATTGTTTGCTTTGTAAGATGACTAATGATCTCTTCTAAGCCTTTAACAATTATGAGATTTGAATTTTATTTTTATTTTCCATGGTACCTCTCTCACATGAGAATAATCTGTTTCTTCAGATTCATAACTATAGTAAACCTGGATTTGCATAAGTCAATCCTGTGACTTGAAATTGTGAAGCCTAAAGTTTTCATATGTTTAATGATTCACATAGTTGATAAATTTTACAATATTTTTAAACTTGATCCATTTCAATATCTGAACTCTAGTGAAGGGAATAACTTAATCAATTCAAATAAAACATACTAATGTATATGTGGGTATGAGTATGTATGTGCACGTATGTGCATTGTTGTCCATATGTCAGACCTAAAAGATGTGTTACTAACATGAATTCAGCAAACAGGCTCTTCTGCTAAGGGTAGTAGGGCTTCCTGTGAGCACCTCCCTGTTTGTGTGAGTGCTCTGTGCAAGCAGTTCCAAAATTATTTTGTATGGGTGAAAGCAAGTGCAGAACATCAATGCCCTAGAAATTCTACTAGCCCTTGTTTCTTTCAGTTTGGGAAGTCTATGAGATCATTAGACTTTGCTTTGAGAGAGAAACATCTTCCTTTCTGTGAAGAATATGGATACAGGCTCTATATTAAGACCAATATAATGCTCTGTCAAGAAACAAAGATAAAAAGAAGAGGAGGGAGATAGAACTGAAGGAGAAAACTGTCTTGTTGAGATTTCTATGACAATTCACACACATATGGGATGTTCTTATGTGTTGCATTTAAAGACTCTACATTTTATCATTTATATGGCAAAGGTTTTTCACATCTGTTTTAAGGTGGTGTGAAATACTGCTAATACATTTGAATAAAAAACATTTTTATTGTCTGACTTTAGGTCCTGAGGCTTTATGCAAATGCAGAGTGGAAATGTTATATGCAAAGAAGAGTTTATCAGAACTTATGTTATTGACAATTGTTAGTTTGCTTGGGAATGGTGTCAAAGGAGAGCCCTGTTTTACCACGAATTTTTGTCTGAAGCAGTCAGTATGGTGTTATGTAGAATCCCACTCTACCAGCCAGTTGATCATGTGTCACAAAAATGCATCTATCAGAAGTTGGGGTTAGTAGACTACTGTACTAGGAATTGTCCAGTAAAAAGCTTAATGGAAATCAGTTGATGGGAGACTGTAGTGCAGCCTTTCATTTAGTTAAGGTTCTAGCTTTGGCTCCTCTCTCAGGTTTCCCTTTTAGTGTTAAAGGGTTTGGCATGGTACACTGGAAAAATACAAGGAGATTTAATTAGTGGATGTATTAGGATTACCCTGGGCTGGTATTGCAGTGTACTTTTCAGGTTTTCAAAGTCTCTCAAAGATTAATGTAAAGGCCCAATGAAAAATTTGTAGAGTCATTTAAACACCAGACCTTTCTGAACAGTACAGTGTGTTCCCCAAAATATTTCAGCTAAGGTTCATAAACTACAGAACATTTGACATTTAGTGAGCATTTTAGTGAGTATAAAAGAACTCTTACACATTGAATCAGAGTCTTTGAGCAAACATTTAAAAGTTTAGTGGCAACTAATAGATGTATGCTGGTTAAGTACAGAAATGCAAGCAACAAAAGCATCAGCATAGTTTATCCTGTTGCATCTCCTGCATTTATTGTAATAGTTGCTTTAAAAGCTGTATAAGTAAATAACAACCTTCTCAGAGAAAAAGCTCATGGTCTGTTGTTTTGAGGTTCTTGAAACAATTAGTGTGGATGGTCCAAGGATCTTTAGCAAAAGTAAAATTTTAAATAGTTAAATGAGGTGGAAGGAAAAATGAACAATTAAAATAAAGTTACTGCAAACTGTTTAGGTTTTATTTACTTGTAAATTGTGTGATGCCTGCTGATGGTTTCATCTTTGTCTCCCATGGACCTACAGAGGAAAAAACCCTATTATTTATAATGCCATGTCTATTTTCATATTTAAAGGAAAAAAAAACAAACCCAAAACCAAAACGCCCCCAAAATTACCCCCTAAACCAAAGAAAAACCCCACCCGATTAAGATTCCTTTCTTTTTTCCTTTTTTGGTTTTAAAAATCAGGTTTTGGTGAGTAATACAGACAAGCTTTTTTGTGCAATAACATTCTGTCTCTTATTTGATAAAAAAGAGCTGAAATCCACACGTGCAAATTGAATTTCAATTTTTATATAAGGGGAAAGAAACAATGTTGCGCTTCTTGAAAAGTAGAGCACATACAAATTGCGTAAGTTCTTTAGAAAAGTAATCATTTGTTTTGCAACCACATGCAAACTTCTTCTTTTGAACATACGTAAGAATATTTTTCCTGGGTTTATCTAGTGTACAAGGGTGATGATCACCTACTCAACGTTTGGCCATTTTCTGTGTCAAAATTACTCTTTTCTTGTATATGTTTTATATTTTCATATGTAAAAGATATTATTCAATACATGACCCTAACACCTATTTAAATTATAGATAATTTAAAAAAATATGATAACTCTGTATGTGCTATGCTTGCACTAAATAAATAAGGGCACTGATTATTTTGTAATTTGGTTTTCTTTATGTCAGCTGTTTTAAAAATTAAGTCTGTATTTTAAATGCATGTTTTGGAAATCATATGACAAAATGTATGTATGTGGATGGTGGAGCTTTTGTTCACAGAAACATGGAAAAATGTTCAGTGGATATAACTGTTGAACAACTGAAAATGACAGGCAAATCTGACAGTTTAATTTGTACACTAATGGAGCCTAAAAGCTTTTAAAATGACAAAAATTTCACCAGCTTTAGTGATTCATAGGCTTATTTTTGTTATACGGGTTGGTCGTGCAGCTGGCAGTTTTCCTTTTGTGTGACTCTTGAAAATTATTGCACTGTACTATCTAAGTGAAAAGCTATTACAGTTGCGTGAAAGAATGTGACAACATCACTTCAGAAGATTAAAGCAATTCCAAACTATACTTGCGTACAATTTCCCCATGCTTTTTTATTTTTTTCCTGTGGATGTAACTCAAAGCAAATGTATTACTGGTGTCATGTAGTTTAAATGTGCTATTGTGATGCAATTTAAAACTTGAACTCTGTGTGAAATCTGCTTTTGCACAATTGTATTTTTTTCATGGAGCAGTGATTTCCAGTCACTACATCCCAGGTTATGCATACTAGTATATAGTATGTTTGGTCTGGAGTGTGACATAATGCATATTTTTATTATGCTGCAGCTTCTGAAATAACACAGATTGTGGAATACCCTTTAGCCTCTTAGTGTCAAGTCTAACGAAATTCCTGTGTTTTCCATCGACTGTTTTCCTCTCAAGTGTTTTGACAGAAGTCATCCCTGTTAAGTGCTTTCCGAAGTAGGCTCCGGTAGCTGTAATGTGATCTGTGTTTTGTTTCAGTGTGTTGTCTGCTGACCTAGAGAACACATGCATTAGCTGCATTGATCAGTGCACCTCACGTCTCATCATTTAAGAGACAATTAATACTGCATCGTAAAGACTCCCCAGAGCATTTTCTTAGGGCTGGATTGCTTTACGCAGAAACCGCAGGAGCTGTTTGCTAAAGGGGGAGGCAGCCAAGTAGGATAAAGATAAAAAGCATTAAGAAAGCTTTGTCTAAGAACCACATTCCATTTGCATTGGTGACTTTCACCTCTGTCATTCAAACTCTCTTTTCTGATGGAGCATTTGGAAAAGAAAATTAGCTGTATTTTGAAGTTGATTTGTTGAAAAGGCACTGTAAGAGGTCACAAATATTCTAAAAATGTTCCTCTTGAGAAATATGTATTTGAGACTTGTATGACTTGTATGCTTTTTAACTTTTTATTTTGTCTCAAAGATTATTAAACTGACATCTTTTGAACTATTGATTGACATATTTTAATCCTAATTTTAATTACTTTTAAATAACTTATTTTGATAGAGAAAAAATGTATTTCTTATTGTCATTTTTGCTGTAGTGCTTCTTCCAGTGTTGAATTTAAGTGTTGCCCAATACTTAAGATAAAACTCAGATTTTAAGTATACATGAATATGTTAAGTTAACGAGCAGGCAAGGTTCTTAGTGTGGTCCTTCATCGTTTGGTAACAAAATAGTTAATATTAGAGATCATCCACAGAAGCACATGAGAAACGTTTAGTAATAAACCCCAACTCTTTCTTGCAGATTACTAAGGTTACCATGTTGAAGACTATGTTGCACTGTTGTAAAAAGCAAACCTTCAGTTGGTAACACTTGGTTATATAGTCATAAAATTAATTGGAGGGAAATTTTATGGAAGTTGCTTGCCACCCTGGCACATTTGTCTAATCTCTGTATTACCCGTGAATCTGTCCAGATTATACAAAGGCAATGAGGCCAACTAACATTCTGTGAACTTCAGATATCACTGCAAACTTTGTTAGTATTTACCACATAATCATGTTGTCATTTTCATCTTTTCACATAGAGTGAATGAATGTTATGTGAGAAAAGACTCATTTGTGGTCTTCGCAATAGCATTTACTAGGAGTATGTCAATAACAAAAATTATTATATGTATTTTTGTGGTAATTCCATGGCTCAGGTTTGTTATTTTTCTCCCCCTTACGATAGTCTTCAAGCAAAATGTGCACTGATACTGAATAGAGATATGTATCTGGCATAACTTTGCAAAACAGTCAGTATTATGGTATACATGTTTTCAGGAATGCACTAATATCTTGATAGTTCATTTTATAATTTTCTTCTATTAGTAGAACTGTTTACTGGTATTTGAAGGCAACAGTGAGGCAATAAAAATCATTAAGTTATGTATGTTGGAAGTGTAAAAACTGTGTTTGTGGAAGTATGTATTATGTGAAAATTCAAAGCAGTTTTACTTGGACATATAGACTTCTTGTGTTGGTATTTTTGCAGAAAAAAAAAGTGGAAGCTATAATATTGCCTTTTAAGTTTTGGGGTTTTTTGCTTTGTTTTTGTTGGTTTGTTGGGGATTTTTGTGGGGTTTTTGGTTTGTTTTTGTTTTTCTTTTGGGTATTTTTGCAGAGTTTTCTGGTTTTTGGTTTTGTTTTGGTCTTTTTTTATTATTATTTTCACTTTTTTTTCCAGCTCCTGCTAGATCCTGTTTTTCAAGTCAAAACTGATTTTCTGGAAGCTATTCAGGTGGTTTGATACATGGAATACAGAACATGGATTGTTTCAGTGAAGTGTCATATCTTATCCTTAGGATCAATACTGGAAGGGTTTATATTCTTTCTCTAGTGAGGATGTATCAAGCACCCAAGACGTAAAAAAGTATGTTTTTGCTGTACAGTAAAGCCATACAAAAACATCTAAACCCAGCCTCATCACAAAAAAAAATCAAGGAAGTATTTTTGCAGAGTTCTGCATCCATCTTTCGTCATTCTGTAGACGTTATTAATTAAGAAATCAATAAATAAGAACTATGTGGACTTTTTTTGTAGTGTAAACAGAACAGTTTCAGTTTGGAAAAAAGTTGTGCATT
The DNA here is from genome assembly GCA_013396655.1 of Campylorhamphus procurvoides. Lineage (NCBI taxonomy): Eukaryota > Metazoa > Chordata > Aves > Passeriformes > Dendrocolaptidae > Campylorhamphus > Campylorhamphus procurvoides. Next base: position 351,388 of record WBMV01004632.1, read on the forward strand.
TTCTAACTGATATTATCCAGGTCGACTTGGAAAGTTAATATCTGTAGGATCTACACAAATAGAAATTGTTTAAAACATCTTCACCAGTATGTTATCTTTTGGAAATCTCTTCTTTCATTTGTGTGGTAATGGAGGTATTCCTAGTTAGTTTTGCAAGGTTGCTTTTGAGTGCCATCTTTGTGCACTAATTGAAGCAGTTTGTGGGATCTTGAAGAATCCACATCATTCAGATCAACTTTTGTATTTGCAGGTACTACAGAGCGGGTGTGTCTGATCCAGGGAACAGTCGAAGCACTAAATGCAGTTCATGGCTTCATCGCAGAGAAGATTCGAGAAATGCCTCAGAATGTGGCCAAGACAGAGCCTGTCAGCATTCTACAGCCTCAGACCACTGTTAATCCAGACCGCATCAAACAAGTGAGTTTTTGGTTGGGAATAGAGTCACAGCAGCTCCTTAGAAGTCTTAAAACTTTAGGGCTGCAAGGGGTCAACATAACATGTTCTTTAAGAAAATGTTATTTTACACGTTGGTAACTTGCTGGTACTCTTTTTCTTTGTACTTACGTGTTCCATGTTTCTCAGCAGTTCTTTTAGACAGTGTTTTAAAAGTTTCAATGCCATGCCCTAATGTGTTTCTTTCATAAACTTTTCTTTACTGTAAAAGGTGATTAATACATTTAAGAGGTTTTACTTAAAGGTTGCTGAATTTTAATCTTAAATGCTGAACCTCTGTAAATCTTTAGTGTTACTAAAAAATCACAGGTTAACTGAATGTTTGCTACTTTTGTGTATATAAATAAAACCAAAAATGTTAATTTTTTTAGACCCTAAACTAGATACCTATAAATCTTACCTGTAAGAACTTGAGATGATTTCTTCAATTCCATTCTATGTTATTTTTGACACCTTTCTACCTATTTCACACTGATTTCCTTCAAAATTTTTTGACAATGCAAAATGTGTTTGCAAGTTATTATTTGCCTGGTATTATTTATTTTTTTAATTTTCCATAAAATTTTTAATTTAAAAAAGCGTGCTCTGTAAGCAGAATGGAAAATATGCATAATTCAGGATTTTAAATTATTTTCTATTGTTTTGAATAAGAAAAAGATAAAGAAATGAGTGAACATTAGTAAAATTTTGTCTTGTCTCTCTGTCCTATATAGGATAGATTTTAGTTTCTCACCTGTCCTGTGTGGGAAAAGATTGTTTCGTCCTTCTACGCTAGGAAGATTCAGTTTCCTATAATTTGGTAACTGTGTGCAATTACTGTACCTTGTATATAGTGACATACACAGAATGCTTATATGAAGATGTGTTTGAACAGGATGATTTTGGAACAGACTGCTTTAGATGGATGAAACTGTGCATAAGCCATTCATATGATTTCTAATATTTACTACTATATTATTTTTTATGTATACAGTAATTTTGCATTAAAATTACTCTAGATAATGTATAAGAAAATACTAAAAAGAAAGTCCCAATTTTATAGGATTAGTTTCTCAACTATTAGACATGAAAATGATTATGCCTGAAAGAGAGAGAGAAGAAGTGACTTTTCTGCCCATAAAATATTAGATTTTATGCCAATACTTCTTAACCCAGAGGAAATGAGCATTCTCTATTACAATAAAAAGTGCTTTTCCCTTTTGCAATGAAATGAAGCTAATTTTTAGTAAGATCCTGAGAAACTAGGTTACAGAGCTGTTTAGTGACACGCCTAAATACTTCCTCACTTGTATCTGAAGATTATTATCTTGTCCTCTACAGTACTTCTGTAGTTGCAAAGTTGTTAAGGTGGGAGTTTTTTGTTTGATTTGTTTTGGGGGATTTTTTTGGGGGGTGGGGGTGAGGGAGTTTTTGGTTGGTTGGTTTGGTTTGGTTTGGTTGGTTGTTTAGCTGCTGCTGGGTTTTTGCATCTTTTTTCTTTTTGGGGAGGTGAGGATTTTTTACATTGGTTTTGGTTTTTTGGGTTTTTTTTTTAGTTTTGTGTGTTCTTTTAAGTCGGGTGTGTTTATGTTTTGTTGGTTTGGAGTTCCATTAAATTCTGGAGGGATGGATTAGTGAACATGGCCACTGCTAATGAAATTAAGACATAGACTAAAGAACAATGTGTACTAGCTCTACATCTTAAAATTTAAATATATTACTTGTATACATACAGGTGCATAACAATATAACTGCAAACATTTGGGAATATACATGTACATATGTTAAACAGTTTTAACCACAATTAAGTGTTTAACTTCTCTTTTATTGAAGCAACATCTATTCATGATAAATACACTATAACTATTGACTCAATAAATCTAAAATTCCTTATTTTTACCAAGAATTGTTGCCATAGTTCTTAGGTAAGGTTTGCAGTGAATTAATCTGTCCTCCATTGTCAATATACTGTATCTTAATGAAAGAAATAATACCTCAATTTAAGGATTTAAAAGGATAATATTTTTAAAAGGTTATCGTGATTTATAACTCCAGTGTTGTTAATTTTTTTAATAGCAGACAGATCACAACTTTATTAAAATGATCAGTATACTGTCTGATATAAGTAATTTGATTATTTTTTTTAATAAGCCTCATTAACTGCAATTTCTTCTTTTACACAAACTTTTACATATTCTTCCTGTGTTAACCAAGTGTTAACCAAGAACATAGGCACACAAAGTATTACATTGCAAATTGAAGAAAGATTTGAGATGGAAAATTAATTTGAAATAATAAATTTTACCTTCATTTAGGAACTCTGAAGATGTTTCTATCAAACATCAAAGGTAGTTTTCTCCTGTTGAATGAAGATACCAGTAGTTTAAGCCTCGCAGTGCCACCCATGTCTATATGACCATGCAGCTCTCATTTCTCTATTGGTATTTCTTTGTCTTGGGCTGCTTTACCAACACTCACCCTAGAGAAGAGAGTTAAGAAAGAAAATATCTTCTGGCTATATATGCAATGAAGAAAAGCAGTAGGTAAAACCTTGGCTGACTGCCTGAATTTTAGCACTCTCTGTCTTCAGGAAAGGCATGGGACACACAGACACTGAGTCTGGTCTGGCAATTCTCCTTACTAATAGAAGTCACTATTTAAACATTCTGACTCTTTAACTTCAGCTTTTTCAGCTTCAGAAGATTTGCAAGCAATTTTATGTGGTTCCTTTTGAGCTTTCTTGAATGCATTTTTCTGTATCTCCTATTCCTGTGGACTTATCAGTAGATACCAGGTAGTTCTCTCCTCCAAGTGGGTCCGATAGATATTTACTTGACAAATGTTTGCATCTTTTATCTCTATACAACATAGACAATGTCTTCATATACGTCAGCCATCTGCTATTTCTAAGTATTGTGCAACAATAACCGATTCCTCTGCCCTTTTACTTCACAGAAACTATGAGCATCTAACTTCCCTTTTCTCTCTTTATTAATTGCAGTGTCATACCAACTCTTTCAAACTACATTGTAACTCAGGGGAATAGAATAATGTTTTCATAAAGTGATCATGAACCTGAGCTGTTTTGTCTTTGTAATTAGCATACAAAGCTTTACATTTCACCTCTAAATTAATAGCAGCTCTTATGAACAATGGAAAAGGCTGCTTAAATTGGTATTATCACATCACCTTCAAAAACTATTACAGCTTCTTTGTAGGCTAGTTGAATTATCCTGCCAACTTTCAGTTGTTTTACAGGTAGCAGGTGTTGTAGCAGCCCATCAGGAAGCACATGGAAGCCAAGATGGCCATTGCAGAACTTTGCATTATATGGAAGGAAAGGTGGCTTTTCTTACAGATAACTCTGCTTCAAGCAGGAGTTTGCAGTTTGACCTTCTGAGATCCCTTCAAGCCTGAATCATTCTTTGATTCTATGAAATGTTTAGCTATCAAAGCATAGAAAAGGATTTAGAATTTCTTCTTTGAAAATCTGGAGTTAAACTTTAACATATAGAACTTCCAATTAAAGTTTTCATTGGAGCCAGTTTCACTTCAGCTTTTCCAGTAGATAATTAATGTCTCATGAGTTAAATTTCTGTTTATTAATTATAGTCTCAGAGATTTTATTCAAAATGTGCAAAAATTAATGTCTGAGCTCAGATTTCTAATTTGATATTCTGTTGAAAATGACTGCTCTTTCTTCAGAAATGTTAACAACAACAACAAAAATTAAACATTCATAATTTTTAAACAAAGAGTTTTATTTTCAAGTACTTAAATAGAACCTGACTGGCTTAAAGGGAGGGGGGATTTTCTCATAGGCTTGTGGGATTTTTTTGTTTTTTATGGTGGTTTTGTTTTGTTGGGGTTTTTTTAGTATAGGTTATGAGTTCTTCAGCCTATAAAGACTTCATAGAATCATGGAATGGTTTTAGTTGGAAGGGAACTTAAAGATTATCTAGGTCCAACACTGTGCCATGGACAGGGACACCTTCCACTAGACAAAGTTGCTCAAAGCCTCATCTAACCTTGCCTCAAGCACTTCTAGGGATGGAACGTCCGCAGCTTCTCTGGGCAACCTGTTCCAGTGCCTCATCATTCTCACAGTAAAGAGTTTCTCCCTAGTCCAGTCACTACTCTCCCTGATATAGAGTCATTCCCTATCTTTCCTATAGTCTCCCTTTAAGTACTGAAAGGCTGCTATAAGGTCTCCCTGAAGCCTTCCCATCTCCAGGCTGAACAATGCCAATTTTCTCAGCCTGTTTTCATCAGAGAGGTGCTCCAGCTGCTGATCATCTTTGTCGTCCTACTCTGGATCTTCTCAAGCAGGTCTATGTCTTCATTATGCTGGGGCCTCAGAGCTGCTTCCTTACAGCTTTCAGTTGTTTTACAGGTACGCAGGTGTTGTAGCAGCCTATCCAGGAAGCACATGGGAGCAGAGATGGCCATTACCATCTCTCCAGGTAGAGTCTCACCAGAGCGGAGTAGAGGGACAAAACCACCTCTCAGTCTCCTAGACACCCTTCTTTTGCTACGGCCCGGGATGAAGTTGGCTTTCTGGCCTGTGTGAGTGCACACTGATGGATTATATTCAGTTTTTCACCCACCAATACTCCCAAGTTCTTCCTCCTTAAGAAACCTTTAATAGTTTCTTAAAATGCCTCTCCCTTTTGATAAGCCTTCCTTCTTTTTATCACCCATTTAAGACAGCAGTCTGTCACCAAGATGAAACTTATTAAACTCAAGTTTTCATTTGAAGTGAAAAATAGCTTCATAGATTACAGTGTCTTTTCATCTAGTCAACAGTTTCTCATAAACTTTTGTCACTGGTGAAAAATTGCACCAGTTACCATTCTGAAATGTATAGTAAGATATGCAGGTGCCTTTACAAGTTGTGAGAACAAAACAAATAAAAAAAGTCCCGAAACCACCACAAAATTGCTGTTATTTACTAGAAGATGGTTCTGTATGTTGGATCCAATGCCAAAAGTTCTGTAAAAGCATGTACACTATATCCTATCCCTCACGTGTCCTTGACTTCATTCTGGTGACAGATCACTGTTTTTATTTTCTATTTCTTTTCAATAGTGTTGGATATAATCTCAATATGTATGCAAAACTGTTTATGAATGCAGTTAACTCTGTAGCTTATTATTAACTTCTGTACTTCAGAAGTGGAATGAATATTTTGAATATTTTGTTGGGGGATGAACAGCAGCATTCAACATTGCAGAAATTCTCAGTAGTGTTTTGGTTCTTGGGAAAATTATGAAGTTATCTCATACCTTCTTATGGCTTTGTAGTTTTGGTGGTATCTTTCTGAATTCTGAAGTAGTCCAGAATGAAAAGATGACCTTTTCTTCTAGGATGAATCTTAGACCCATATCTTATGTGATTTTTTTTGTGCCTATGCCTAGTTACATACTTCAGTTTTCTGGTATTTCTATATAGCAGCACCAGATCTTGTAGCAGTTCTGTGCTACTGTGGCGAGTTTTGAGGAAAGAGAAGGTCCTGATTCTCTGTCTCTTTTGCTGTATTATTAATCCTAAATCATTCCTTCCATCCTGAGTTGGTCTGATGATCCAAATAGCACTTGCCAGTTTGCTTTAAGATTCTTACCCCTTCTTGTTCTCAACCAAACATGAGATAATCCTTCTTTGACATCACACTTAACCCTATCTTTTTCCTTTCTCAAAGTCAGGTTTCCAAGACTTCATAAATGCAGATGAGTTACTTCTTAGTCTTTTTGTATTTACGTATAGCCTTGTCTCTTTTTCTGTGCAAACCCAAAAGTAAAGAGAATGAAACATCATCAAAATTTATTTTATTTTTTCTTTACAAAAATTAAAAGGTAGCAAGAAAAATTAGATCACTGAAGTCATCAAAGCAGCCTTTTTACAATCTGGATTGTTGGCAAGTTACTTATCCTTAATTATGTCTTTTTCCAAATTTTATTTTTTAGAATGCGTTATATATTTACACAGTCATCACTGAAATGAGAATCATTTGCAAAAGTTGCAAATTCAGGGAGATCACGGCATTTAAAGAAGACTCTCTGTTTAGCAAAACAAGTGGTCTGTTTAGAAAGGCTTATCCCTGATATTGTTGAAGGTCTAGTAATAATCAGTCTTTTAGGTTGTTCAGCACAGTGGGGTCTTGCAGTGCTCTCTGCTTCTCATTTTAGCTGCAGTAGGTATTCAACTGTTTAATGCAATTTTTAAAAGATAACATATTTTCTTAAACTGCATTAAAATATTGATTTAAGCTAATTAGTTTTGTCATCATATTAATTTCAGTGATTTAAAAGCACCAATATTAATATATGCAAGACTCAGCCTTAGGTTAATATTAGTAGTAATTTAATGCAGGTAATGTTATTACCAAGATTTCCTTTGTTTGGCAAGCCCTGTAGTGAGAAAATAGAAATTGGTATGCTGTAAATACAGTCTCACTTTCACATTTAAATGATGTTCTTTCTATGCTTTCACATCTCTAACCCTTTTTCAAATAGTATTTCATTTTATGCCTTTTCTGCCTACTCTCTCTATATATGAATATACTAATAAGTACTGAGCATTAATTGTCTCAGTACAGTTTTATTATTTACTACCCACAAGTATGTATTGAAACTTTTTTTAGTGTATATATACATATATAAGGGTGTCAATGTCATTGAAAGAGGACTCAGAGACCTTTTGGAACACGATGTATATGGACTGTATGTAATCTGTACTGCCATGATAAAACTGTATCTTTACTCTTAATCAAAAATATGAAGTATGGACGTCTGATGCTTTGACCACATTTCTACATCCTTTAGTGTGTCATGCAACCCAAGACCAGTTTCTCACAGTGCAATTAAGGCTTGTGAGCAACAAAAACTTTTTTTTTTTTGACTTTCAGAAAGTGCTACAACTCAGATATGCTTCAAACAGAATTTTTCTCTGAAGCAAAGCTTCTTTTAATATACTTAAAATCTGCTTTCTCAAACATCTCTTCTAGAAGTGACGTTAAAACAAACAACACACTCTAACCTGTAGATGTAGTCTTTCATTAACTGTCACATAAGTAGTGGGAAAGGAAATAATATTTAAGAAAACAGAGAAGATTAATTACATCATGGCTTGAACTACACTATTCAAGATATAGCTTAAGAAAGCCCTGAAGTCTCAGAGGTGGTGTGTGGTAGAAATTATGACTTAAGCTTCAATTGCACTATGCATGTAGCAGTCTCAAAAATTGAAACTCTGTAATGTAAATTCATCATAAGATTTCTAATAATTTTATACATCTCATTCCCAGAAACCTAATAACTGCTAAATTCAAGTGCTTGCCTAATGCAAAAGTCTTGCCAATTTTTTTAATCATTCTTTGCTGCATAATAAATCAAAATATTGAATTCTGTTCAACTTTCTTTAACAAGCAATTTTGCTGAAAAGTTTTTGCAAAGCAATTGAGAGTGTATCAATAAATTGCTTTTCAGCCAGTGAAAATTCAACACAAAATCCAAATGCCTGTTTATTTTTTTTTAATGAGAAATCACTTAGTTTGCTATCAAAGAAATAAATAGGTGTATCTCCAGAATTTTATAGAAACATAAGAAAGGATGACTTCTTAAAAAGTGTCAATTCTATATATATATATTTGTATAGATATATATGAAAAAAATAAAAGCAGTTATGTCAGTAAACAAGATAAGAGAGCTTAAGCCTCAATTACAAGCAGTAATGATACACAAACACAAAAAAACCCACCAAAAACACAAACCAAAAAATTTTACTGTTTAGTATTATGCCATTGATATGTGTATATTGGAAAAAAAGGTATATGCCCCTATTTGATTCTTGTTCATTAGTACAAACTTGCTTTTAAATGTATTAATCTTTTTTTATTTTTTTTGCATTTTATTTTAAATAAGCTTTTGCTAAAATAAATAATGAAATGCTTCTACTTAATGGATGTCATAGTTCAACCGTCATCCGAAAAGATTGTCAACACTCCTTTTTTCATTGCAGCCATATATTAATGTGCTTTAGGAAGATCAATATCAATTGAAATCTGGAATGTTTCCAGTTTCTTAAATCACTTGTAGTATCAGTGATTAAGTCATTATTCAGTTTTGAAGTGTTTTACATATTTCCCTATAAATCCATAGTTAGATTTAATAACAACTGTGAGGAACAAACTATTTTTCCTTTTAATTAGTAACCTAGCATGGCAAATTAATATACAGTACCATACACCCTAGTTAGCAGTGGTGTTGATAACACAATCAGTTTTCTGATATATTTTTGTCAAAATATATAATCTTTTTCTGTTTGTTTCTTTGGTAGCTAGGGATGGGAGTTTAAATATTTAGCTATAACAAAGAACACCTATTGGGGTAATATGCAGTTCTCCACTCTGTTTCGTGGGGGTTGTTTTCCTTTTGTTTTGGGTTGGTTTTGTTCTGTTTTGTTATTTCATGTTTAAATAATGAAAATCAGTTCATTGCATTTTCAGACTTTGCTAAGAGAAATACTGCATCTCACTAAAATCAGAAGTATAATTCTATAGCTGAATAGGCTTAGCCCTGTACTATTGTGGAATCAGAACATCCTTTACTAAATTATTCTAGCCCCTAAAAAATGGACGGCTCATGAATGGACCCATGTTTGGTACAGAAAGACATGGGAGAATCCTTTATATTTGTCTTGATTTTTGCAATGTGTAGTGCCTGTTGACCAGTAGCATTTTTCCAAGCTACCTATTTTTTATAATTTTGTATACATAGTAATATTTTTTACCTAATCCTCTTGAAAGAGTCCCAATTGACGCTTAAGCTATGTATATTTTCTTTTGTTTTGATTGGTTTACAATAAGAATTATAAGTTGGAAACACAAAATAAGGATGTTTCTTACGATTTTTCCTGGTTTTACTGCTTGTTTATGTACAAACTATGAAAAATGGATCTTCATAATGTTTAACATACCTCTAAAAGATTTGTGTGTGCATATGTACAAACCCGTATTTTGCTAATACACAACTTTATGCATTCACAGTGTCCCAGCTTTCTCAAATGCATTAAGAGTTTTAGTGCAAAAGTATGTATACCTATTTTATGAGGGACTGTCAATGATTGTAAGTAACAGAACTGCTGAAAGTGTGAAATTTTGCTTTATCTATTTCTAAACAGCTTTGGTTAGTAACTATATGAGCATATGATAAATTCCTTTGTATAGGACTCTAGCATCTTATTTCCTGACATAAAAGTAGTGTCATTTTGGGTATTTTATAATATTTATATATTGAAAAGTTGTCAAAAACCATGCCTTGAATAAGTATTGTATGTTATGTTTTGAAAATTGGAATTTTATTTTTTCACTACATTTATAAAAAGAAAAGAAGAGTTTTCTGTCAAAATCTAATACTTTTAAAGAAGAAATGTGTATATAAAATTTTAACAGAGCAGTGCTTTTTTTAATATGTTCAAGAATTAATGTTAAGCATATGTATAATATTTAGAAAACATGATCAATAAATATGACTCCTAATTCTTATTTGTGTTTATTTTGAACACAGGACTATAATAAGCTCAACTAAATGAACATTTTTAATGCTAATCATAAATATATTGTAGTTATTTGTTGTGAAGGTATTAGTTGCATGTTCATCCATCATGAGATTGATGCTTACATTTTTTCACCTGCTTCTAGATTGAAAAAGATAAATTAATACTTTAGCCATTAGTATATTGCCAAAAAATCAGCAGCTTCAGCGTAACTGTTGTAAGGTATGGAACACAGTTTGCTGACCATAGTCCTTGCTGTAGATTAGTGCATTATAAAGTGCCAAAGTAAATGTTTCTTAACTTCTTTCAGACATTGGCCCCGTTTGTTCATAGACTGATAACTGTTTCTAGTGTGCTCATTGAACTTGCTGGAATTTTTGTTTACTTATAGTCTTCATTTTTCCCAAGAGGAGGAGAGAGGAAAGAATATATTCCTCATGTGGTCAGCATATTTTTGAGTATTTATGTGAGTTCACCATCTTGATTTCAAGTCATGAATTTGTTTTTACATGCATAAGCATGCATATTTGCATGCATTATTTATCCAATTGAATTTAAATTCCATTAAGTTCCAATGAGTAGGAGAAAGATTTGTCTTAGGCATTTTTTATTTATTTTAATTTTCTAGTTATGTTATTTTGTCGGTTTATTTATTTTTTTAACTGTTCAGTCTAAGGCTTGTAAAGGTTGATTTGCTCCTGAACTGCTTTGTTCCCAGACATTGCCATCTTCCCCAACTACCACCAAGTCCTCTCCATCTGATCCCATGACCACCTCCAGAGCCAATCAGGTACAGTATCATCCTGCCATCTACACCATACTTTTCACGGGTGACAGCTTGCAAACTGGAGAAAAAGATATGGTGGGTTAAGGATTTATTCGTTCATTCACATATATACACCCATAACCATAGATACCTAACTCTTGTTAGAAATTGGTAAATTAAATTGAAAATGTTTTGCTTCTTTGATTTATTTTGCTGGGCTTCTTTAAAATCTCTGATTAAAGCAAAGTATCGTTCAAAATAGTTGGGGTTTATTTTGCATTTGATTAATGAATTGAAAGGATACAGAACTGGTGTGTTTGTAGACAGAGTAACTCTTGGTTTATGTATGTTTATGTATATATGCACACACGTATGGATCATTTCCTGGATAATTTATAAATTATTATAGAATTACCACTAAAACCATGCTTAAATAGCTGGAATTCAACCCAGGAATGGCAAACAGACTTCTTTACTTACTTTGAAAATTTTGAAATGTGTTTGTGGACAATAACAAGGTAGCATTATTTAATTATAAAATAAATGAAAGTTTACTGATGAAGAATGAAGTAAAATTAAATCTCTTAAAAATATGCTAAACAAATGTAAGTAAGTTTAATTCTTATTTTTAAATGCATAAACCATTCCTTTAGCAGTATTCTAATTATACTATTTTTTTTCTATTTTAACTGGAAAAACATGTCCAGTTCATTATGTCCACAAGTTATCATATTATGTATCTTTTTCTTCCCTATGAAAATTGTTAAAATTACTACATACCATGATTTTTAGGACTTATTTATTCTTAAAAAATACTTTATTTATTTTTAATGTCCTTTTGAACTTAATGTCCTCTGTGTTCAAAGAATGCAAATATTCAGTATGTGCTAACAGTGCACACAGTGTCTGCTTCAGTTAGCTGAATGTTGCTATCAGATCTTGCATGAGTAACATCAAATACCAGAAAAGTTTTCTTCACAAGCTAATTTCCCATGAAAGTTAACATTGTTATTAATTACTAATCCTTTGATATTTTATGAACTGCTTAGAAGTTGCTGGTGCACAAACAAACAATTTAACATGAACAGAAGCATATTAAAGCATTATATCATTGACCAACACATGACTAGCTGTTGAAAGGGATAACTAATACAGAAAGTAATGAAATTTAGAAAGAAATTGTGCAGATAGAAGAGCTACTGAGAAAAATATAAATTGTAATATCCTTCACTTCAATTTGAAGGCCTTCTTCATCAGCCTGCTTCCATTCCAGCAACAGTTACTTGGCTTCATCATCATTAAATGACAAAGATAAAATCTTTGCCGACAGCTAGGGATATTTTATGAACTCTGTTCAGCTTTTATTCTCTCTCTCTCTCTCTCTTAATTTTAGTACTTTGTTTATTTTAATTAGGTTTTGAAAGTGTTGAGTGCACAGATCATTTTTTAAAGGGTTCTTACTGTTTTCTTTCTTTCCCACTTGTTTTTTTTTTTTTAATTATAAGTATATCCTGTTGATCATTATTTTGAGGAAAAGGAAGAAATGCTTCTATTTACAGGAAATAATATTTGAGTATGCTGTTTAATTAGCATAAGAGAAGTACCTACTTTGCATCTGTTTTATGAATTTTAAATTATAAAAATTATAGTGTACTCTATAAACTCTAAGTGACTTTTTAATAGCTAAAAATGCTTATGTTTATAGAGGGTTGTTCTGAGAATATTGTCAAGTAACATAGCTGAATATACAAGCTAAGTGAAATGTATGCTTTGTGTCTCTATCCTCCATTACATATTTTAATGCATTTTATTCAAAACCTGTGTTCAATTCAGTTTTCATAAAAATAATCAAAACCTTTTTTGAACAGCATCAAAATTGTGAAGAAGGGTAATGAGTTCCTTTTGGAATTGCTTTTATTGTTAACCATTAAAATTCCTATTGATTTATGATTATTTTATCCCTTCTAGTCTTTTCTAGTGATTTCTAGCCATTCCAGCAGGAAGCACAAAGCACATGATAAGGCAATTAAGGCTTTTCTTTTCATTCTAGTGATAAGTGACGTAGCTGGTAATTGTTCCCAGACTGTAGTAGTGATTAGCATTCAACACCAGTGTATCGACAAGTATCTGCAGTGCGGCTGTCACACAAAAATAGGTTCCAACACAATAATCTCAAACCTGCCAGTAGTCATGTAAGCACCCAACAGGAAAGTATTAGAGAACAACAAATGTTTGTTTCAATATATGGCTCTGTAAGATGACTCTCAATAGAAAATAACCAGTCAGATACAGGTTTTCTCATGAGATATTATGATAACAGAGGAGAACTTCGTTCACTGTATGGATGTTAAAGTGTAAGATAAATTCACAGCACACTCTGTTATGTGGCTATAGTAACATATCAGGCTTAAGATTGTTCAATTTTCTGTAATATTTTAAACATGAGAAGATGTTATTTTGTATTAATAATTAGTAAGCTTTAAGCAATACTTAATGCTGGATTGCTACTGTAGTGACATTTTTAAATTGGGTTGGTAGACTCCCCATAAGTTATTGCAATTAGAGAATTGTCACAAAATCACAGAATACGCCGAGTTGGAAGGGATCCATAAGGATCACTGAGCCCAACTCCTGGCTCTGCACAGCACCATCCCCAGGAGTCACACCATGTACCCAAGAGTGTCATCCAAATGCTTCTTTGACTCTGTCAGGCTTGCTGCTGTGACCACTTCCCTGGGGAGCCTGTTCCAGAGCCAAACCACCCTCTATGTGAAGAACCTTTTTCTAATATCCAGACTAAACCTCCCCTGAGACAACTTCAGGCCATTCCGTCGGGTCCTGTCACTGGTCACCACAGAAAAGAGATCAGTGCCTGCCCCTCCTCTTCCTCTCACAAGGAAGTTGTAACTGCAGTGAGGTTTCCTCTCAGTCTCCTCTTCACCAGGCTGAACAGACCAAATGCACTCAGCCGCTCCTCATATGGCTTCCCCTCAAGGCCCTTCACCATCTTCATTACCCTCCTTTGGATGCTCTCTAATGGCTTAATATCTTTCTTATATTGCAGTGCCCAGAACTGCACACAATATTCAAGGTGAGGCCGCCCCAGTGCAGAGCAGAGGGGGACAATCCCCTCCCTCAACCAGCTGGCGATGCTTTGCCTGATGCCCTCCCGAACACAGTTGGCCCTCCTAGCAGCCTCGAGACTCTATTGATGAGCATAACTGACACGAGCCTTCCCACTCTTTAAACTTGTCAGCTGTGTTCTTCTGACAGAGCTTGAACAATTTCTAGACACTCTTTTTCTACAAGAGGAAAATAGGTCTGCCAGCAGAGGTCAGAGGAAGATAGGCAGGAAATCTGGCTTGTATTAGGTCTTCCTTTTAATGACTCACTTTGCCCCCATTCAGATGAGATCATAACTCTTTTGTATGCCAGTTTCAGCTTTTGATAAATTGTTTTTGGAAAAATCCAGTGTTGCTGAACTGCTACTTTTATGATAGGAGAGGATAGTCTCTAAAATTGTCTTATCTAGTGGAATAAAACAGTTTCTTCAGAACTGTCACGTGTTGCATTATACCGAGTTGCCATGGATGCAACAGAAACCTCTGCACTGGCAGTGTTTTTCTCTTTTGTTCTTTGTTCCAGGAAGTGATACACCTGTCAATATTATTCTAGTAATTCTCCTGTTTATTTTTTCACTATAACTTTCTTGGACTTGTATTCTCAGTAAAAATCCATACACAGCAAACTTCCCAAGGAAGAAAGAACCAAAGAGGCAATAGAATTAGGGGCATTTCCAGTTTTTTTCCCCTCCTGTCTGTCTATTGCTGAAAAGAACTCAATCTTTCTGTACTTTTAGACTGAGAGTTTCTGTGTTACCCCCTCATTAACTTTGTCAGCTTTGTTTATAGCCATATAGCTTCAGTGGTGAAACTGTTCTGCTGATGCCACTGGAGCTGGCAGAATATAGCTTTGCTTTTATTTACCAGAAGGAGGAAATCAATTTGACTTTTCCACAGTACACTTCAAGAGGGAATTTAATCTTAAAAGTGATGAATAACGCAATAAAGATCATATAAAGCATGATTGCTTTTCCTGTGTAGTACCTTGTAAATGTACAAGTTTTATACTTATTTTTAACAGTTAAGTGACATTAGACACACTAGTATTTCTATAATTAAACTATTTTAATATTTTTATTCATTTGCAAAATCATTTTTTCTTTTTATATGTCTGCTTTACTGATGTTACTGGAATTTTAGAGGGAGAAGAGCAAGTGACATAATGCTAAGCTTTGTATTTCTCCTTTTCCTATTTGATGTACACCTGTAAATGCAGTTGTGAACCCTGCGTGTTTCCTTCTCCAGTCCTCCTTTTCGCCATGACATCAATACCACTACTAAACTTTGCTACTGGTTTAAGAGAATAAAAGGCCAAAACCCATGTTCCCACTTATGAGTGAGTCAGGAGAGTGATGGGTAGGAGTCCTTTTCCCTTGTCTTATAATTTAGACAGGTTTAAGCTTAGTAATATAATAGGATTTATCATAGTAAACTTTGTGTCAATTGTGTACTATATAAGCCTTTTATTTTCAGGTTATTTTTTAATGGACTGGCTTTTTTCCCATGGCATTTGTAGTTTTTTACAATTATACCTTCTATTTTTCAACCTGCTTTGTTGTTGCACCTGAAATTCTTATTTTATCATTTAGTACAGTGTAATATAAATTCTGTGGCATGCAGATAGATGTGGACTTTGTTCATTCAGTCCTCAAGGTTTACATGTTTTGAAGCATGCCTATCTCATCTGATTGCTGCAATATCTGTAATAAGTAATGCTTTCACATGATGGGTCTGAGCCAGCTTTCTTGGTACTGCCTGTACCCAGAAGGTACAGCACAAGCATATGGCTGTTGCAATATTGGTATTAGGAATTTGTACTTTTGGCCTATGCTATCTCTTCATTTTATGCAAAATCTATAGGTTGCGATGCAATATAGTAGTACAGATATAACTAGAGATTGGGACATTAATTGATATCTCTCAATTGTAATGACTGATATCCAATGATTGATGTCTCCCTCTCTGAAGAACTGTCCTATCCTTGTAAAATTACTTGCAGAAGTATAATCTTTTCATTCCTTTCAGAAAGGTAGAATCTGAAAATAGAGGTTCTGACAGCTTTTAAAGGGTTGACAAACTCATATTTGATATATAATTTGTTGTGAGAGATGGAAGAAAAAAAATAAAACTTTTTTCAGTCTTCTGTTATCATTAGGATATAGATTTTTAAAATATATATAATATCCAGCTTCAAATGATGAATTTTGTACCAGTACTTTAATCTTAATGTACAAATAGTGAGTTTTAATGATGATCCCAGGATACCGAGCAGATACTGTAGGCCAGTGAGATGTTATAACTGTTTGCCTTTGACAATCTGATGTGAGGCTTATTAAGATATTGTGTCTAGATATTTTAGCTTTAATATTTCTCTATTTTTATTCCCTAATTTTAATATCAATTGTTACAATGCTGTTAAGGAAATCTATTTTCTTTTAAGGTTTTTCACAGATTGACTGATGCTGGATGTATCACTTGATCTTTCCAAATCTTAGCACCTTGCATTTCAAATCAAAGTTAATATGATGTTATTTAGCATTCTGATAAAAGGTGCTATAGAATTAAAATTCTCTTATTACTTTAATTTGGTTGTTAAGAATGTTTGCCATGGTAATTCTCTGAGAAAACAATTTGACCTTTTGTCAACCTATCTAATTGGTCACTGATAAATACAACCGTCTTATTTACATCCAGAAGCCGCTGTTCAAGTTCCACACACAAAACTAATATGGTGTTTGAAAGAGACTTCATCTAATAGACAGTGTTTCATATAGGCCCATCACTAAAGTATTTAGTACACTGGATTGTAAAATTTTAAATATATGAAGACCACACATACATGAAAAAAATCACTAGTGCATTAAACAAATACATTCTTATAATTATAGAGTCCAACTAGTTTTTTATTTACATAAGTATAGATGGCAGGAGGAGGAAGTCAGTTGTGGTGTAGCAGTGGTGTTCAGAACTGTAAGGGAACTGTAAGAACCTTATCATGATGCGTAGCAGAATAGAGCTGAAGAAGTAAGTCCTGTATTTTGCAAACTTTTTTATTTCTGGCAGGTCCCCAAACTTAGGATATACTTTTGCTACATACAGAAAAAATCTTCACATAATTTCTTAACATAACATATATTTTAGGTTAAGTCTTAGCAATGACTTTCATCTTCAGTTTTAATAATGATTCAACTTCACATGCAGAGTTCTTTTCTGTTTAGCCATTGGTATTGCTTTTTTAGTCTTATCCAGTAATAATTTTGGCTCCCCATTGAACCTGTGTCAAGGTCTAATGAAAGAACCTATTACTTGTTAGGAAAACCTTCTAACAAGAAAAAATGAAAAATCTTCTCTTTCTAGAAGGGTGAAAAAACCCTTACATTTCATATTTGTAGATAACTTTATCAATGTTATATCTTTATAAATTGACCTTTTGTTTCATTCTAATAAGACAGATTTTCTTTGTTTTTATCACAAGTTACCTATGACACACTATGAATAAATAGCACATAATAAATAATGTTTGAGATAATATATCTAGAAATGGCTAGTGAGAATTATTTCCATGTTCATGTGAGAGGACTGCAGCAATGGTTCCAGTGCTGCTTTTCAGCGGAAATGCTTCCTATCATGGCTAACTCTAAGCAGAATTTACCTATACTCCATAGACTTAATTGTAGAGGTTTGGGGTTGTTTGTTTGTTTGTTTTTTTCTGGTTTTCATGTTAATACACTACTTTTAATGTATTTCTCTTGCTCTTTGACTACTTTTTTTCCCAGTATTTTGCAGTATCTGAGCTCAGTGCTCTTGGTTGCATTGTCTCCTTGAACTATATATACTTTTTAGACACTATAAAGGTGTTTAAATTACAATTTAAAAAAAAAAAAGAAAAGTCTTATTTGAAAATCAGTTTGTGGTTTTTTGCTCTTCCTATTGTCAGCTCAAGTTTTTTTCTCTTTGGACATCTGTGTAGGTAATTGTTTGTGTTCATATTCCTTATTTGTTTCCTTTCATCTCCTCTCCCACTGCACAACAATTTTAGCGGTCACTGTACACTGTTACTTTCTTAAAGGTAGGGGAAATATCAGGAAAATTCAAGAGACGTGGGGAAAAATGTAGGTTCTCACTGCTAAGTCTCTGAATACTGCTGAGATGTTATTCATAGGATGTCATGAATGATCTGCCAGGTGCAGTCCTGTAAGTAAAAATATGATTCCATTTTCACATATCTTGTTTGGAGTTGATAATGTTTAAAATCAGTTAGTTTCCTATTTCATCCCCCCTTCAAAAAGATGCACATTATTATCTTTGCCTAAATGTGGTAAAGGTTTTCAAATGTCCATTGCAAAAGGGTGTTTAATTTTTTGTTGTTTTCTCTGTTACAACTGTCTTAAATATACTTCCTTTATTAATACAAAATGAAAATAAATAGTATGTTATAAAGTTCCAGATGTATCCGTGTTCAAATTCCATTCCATATAAGCTAGAGTGAAAGTTGGCAGCATGTAACTGGTCTAAGCTAGGTTAGCCTTGACTTCGAGTTCTTAATACTCAGATTTGGTGACACAGTTTCATTCAGAACTAGTATTGGCTGAAAAAGCCAATATGCTAAGGCAAAGAGCCACTTAGTGCCCTCTTTGCTCTTTGAACAATCCAGAGAAAACAGAAAGTCAGAGCAATTTCCTGAATGCAAATCTGGATGACTATTGATGTTTCTCTGCTGCGTAATGTTTCACTCACATGAAGCTTAGACTCCAAGTTTTCAACAATTAAGAATTTGCTTTAGTGGCTCTTAAGGAGTTCGGCATTTATATGATCAAGAGTTTTATGAGAGTGTGGAAAGAAACACAGCTTTCAGAGCTTATTGTCACACAAGGACAGATCCTGGACAGATCCTGTACAGGTGGAAAAGGCAGTACCATGTTTTCCTGACATGTCAGATGTAGGTTTGAGTCATGATTAGGCCTGGCCCTGGAAGACCCTGCTTGACACCTGTGTTAGTTAATGCTTCCTTTGTTCAATTGGAAACATTTTCAATTTCACAAGTCATTTGTAGCAACAGTGCAGCACCACACTTTGCTGCAGGCTGAATGCTAGATGCATCATCAGCCTTCTATATGCTTTGAGAATTCCTCAATGATGAGAACTCATAGATATAGGTGAGAAAAAACAACCAATCAGAGGCAATAAGGCAATAAGAGGTGGCATGTTTTTCCTCTTCCAGAGGCAAAGTACATCTGTTGGGATTTTTGCTTATAGTATTACATCCTAGCTTTCAGATAGTGTATATCTTTTTCCCTGCAGTCAAAACAATATGTCACCACATCTTACTCAGCAGTAGTATTATTCCTTAGTTTTGTGCCTGTAGTTATTTTTCCATTTATTGGGTTTGGGTTTGGGTTTGGTTTTCTGGCTTTGTTGGGTTGTTTGTTTGTTGTTTTGCTTTTTTTTCCTGAAAGCAAATTAGACCCCCTACAAGTAATATCAGTTATTAAGAGGCATAGTTTGCAAATAGTGGATCAATGGGAATATTGTGACTGTAGACTCTTAAGAAGTCTCCTTAGAAATGCCCAGGGTTCACTGGTCTGTTACCTCCCAGTGATTTACATTTGAATCTTGCAGTTTGTAGCCTTGAAGAGTATTTTTCTGGGGGCACAGAGGGTCTGCTGCCTGTTTCACCCTCTGTTTTCCCCTGCTTCTCAAATGGCACCTCAGCAAATGAGAAGTTAGATCTCTCAACCTGAGAGATCAGTCTTTGTGGATTTTTCTACTTCTTTTCTATTTCTTTTCTATTCTATTTATTTAAAGTTTCTGAAAGCCTACAGTTCCACTGTAGTCTAAATTCTTCTTTCATGTTTCTAGTAACTTAATGCATGACCTTGGTGCTTCTCAGCTTTTTATGGTTATCTTTATTGTCCACTTAATAAAATTATAAATGCAGTGAGAATGTTTTTACTTTATTTTCTTAATAGTAATTGTAATAATTGTGATAATAAATTAACAGCTGCCCCCTGCCCATGAGATACTGAAATGCAATCTCCACGTGGGCTGTTTTAAAGTGTTAATTCATATGACAGCATTTAAGGGGCTGTTTTATATAAATTCCTGCTTTAGTTTTGTCAAAATTAATTAGGTAATTAGTGATAGACATTATATTAACACATATATATAAAAGACTGATTGCCTGTACACGTAGTGTATGTGTACCCCAAGGGTTGTCTTGCCTGCATGGAATTTCTCAGTAAATTGTAAGTTTTGCCTCCCGTACATTAATAGGGACAGATGTGAATCAGGATAACAAAAGGAGGAGATTGAAACTTTGATTGGATGAATTATGTTTTGAAATCTGAATTTAAGGATTTTATTTAGATACTAGTAATGCCAATAATTTTTGTAAGTTATATACTTTTAATATAAAGAAACCTTTCTTCTGGGTTTATTTTCATTAAAGGGCCTAATACAAAAAAATGAGCTGTAAATTGCCTTAACTCAAAATGCTGTTATTGCAGCAGATATTTCATAAATGTATTTATATTCATAGCTTCTGTAATATTCAGTACTTTTCATTCAAAAGTAAATTATTTAAATATTACTTTTTAAATATAAAATTGTTATATTGCTATATTTTCACTACTATTTAAGAAAGCGTTTCTTTTTGACCTCTCTGAATTTTGTTTTGGTGTTAAGAGAAAAAAATCAATAAAAGCGATAGAAAAGAGTATAAACTTCCCAATTTGAATGTAAGGGGGCTCAGCAAAATGAGTGCTTTTTGATATCACCAAGAGCATTTTGTCATTTCAAAATTCATAAAAGAAAAAATAAAAAATTACTGATACCAATAATGTTGCATAATAATGTTAATAGAAACTATAACTGAGATTGCATGCAGTTTTATGTAAACTTTCTGAGATTAAAATAAGTTATAATGCATTTACTGAATATATAAAAAGAGTTTTTACTGTAACAAGGTTCACAGTAAATAGTTGTTTAATAGAAAAAAGGGACAAATGTATTATGAAATCAAACATAGTTAGTAAAGCTATTGATTTCCTCACATTTATCTCATTTTGAGACAACTCTTCCATTTCTTCATTTTTATTTTCTTATTTTTCATTATCTTTTCTCTCAAAGTAAAAATAAATTGTCATCTGTTGAAGCAGAAGAATATGCATATGGTTTGCATAGGAGTTGAGATCAGGGCAAGAGTTAGTTGCAAATTCTTTTTCAGTGAATGTTTAAAAAGAGATTTAAATCCAGCTTATTAGGATGCCAACTAAATTTACTCTGTGAAAGGTATTTTTCCACGTTAATGCACACACAGTATTGCACATTTGTAATAGAGGTATAAAATCATGTGAGGTATATGTGTGAATACAGCTGTATTTGTACCACACAGCCTTAGTTTGCATAAGAAGTAAGGGGTTTTTCCCCACATGAACATTTGTAACAAAATTATTAATAGGTGCAATTATCTATATTTAAGTGTTGTTCCTGCTTTTCTGTAGATTTTTTATAGATTGTTTTCCTTAATGAAATTTGCCTCCACATGTTCCCATAACCCAAAGTACAGATGTATGAAAACAATATGGTTTGCAAATATGTGGTTTAATAATACATATATGTGATTTTCCCTACTGAACACGTATGGTATTATCTAAATCCAGAGTCTTCACATTTAACAAGGAGGATGCGATTGTACCTTCAACTGTGTCTTGTAAATAAATAGGCTTTATTTATAAGCTAGTTTGACTTTCATAATTGGCCTATGTTAGCACCTATCAATCTTTTTGCTTCTGCTAACTCAAATAATTGGTGCTTTCTGTCTTGCCTCCATTTCTTCCAGTATTTTTTCTGTTTCAGCAGGAGTTACTGCTTTGTTGTGAATGTCTTGGTTAAAAATGTATAATTACAAGTTTACAAGAGTTAACCAAAAACTGCACAGACTTATAAATTAAAGATGCACCTATAAATCAGCTGGAGTGAATATTATGTACTAAGCCAACAAAATACAGCTTAGTTATAGTTAATGATATATTTCCTAAGGCCAGTAGCTTGTTACCTTGTTCTGTTCTCTGATCCTTGTTGGAAGCATAATGTCAGGCTCTGAGATAAAGATTTTGAATTGGATTGTCAGAAGACTCTATTAACATTAGAGAGTTATGGAGTCCTGTAGTAGTGCTTATTAAGTTTGAAGACATCACAGAATCAATTAGGTTGGAAAAGACCTCTGAGATCATCAAATCCAACCTTTGACTGAACACCACCATGTCAACTAGACCGTGGTACTAATTGCTGCATCCAGTCATTTCTTGAATAGCACCAGCGTTGGTGACTACCACCTCCCTGGGCAGTCCATTCCAATGTTTTAATCACCCTTTCTGGGAAATAAGTCCTCCTGAAGTCTGGCCTGAACTTCCCCTGGTGCAGCTTGAGGCTATGTCCTCTTATCCTGTGGCTAGTTGCCTGAGAGAAGAGGCAGACTCCCACCTCACTACAGTGTCTTTCCAGGTAGCTGCAAAGAACAATAAGGTCACCCCGGAGCCTCCTTTTCTCTGGGCTAAACTATCCCAGCTCCTTCTGCTGCTCCTCATAGGACTTATTCTCTAAACTCTTCACCAACTTCGTTGTCCTTCTCTGGACATGCTCGAGCAGTTCAATGTCCTTCTCAAAGTGAGAGGCCCAGAACTGGACACAGTACTTAAGGTGTGGTGACCCCTACATCCACCCAGTGAAACTACATCACCTTTTTTAAATGAAAATTTCTAATAATTGCTAGTTTTTATGACCTAGAGAAATATGGTTATGTATTTTATGTTTAACTGTCCTTCCTTTCTCCTTTGAAAAAAAATTTCAAATGGCATTTATGAGATAGCCTGCCTGAGAACTTCACTGAATAGTTTTAGCTAAACAAAATTCTATTTTAATAGTTAAGTAATACTTAATAAATAAAAGATGAAGTTTCTGTTGCTGGTCATCTTTTGGAAAGCCAGAGGTGCAAAGTTGCTATTGGTCTTGGTGCTGTTAATCTAGATAGTTCATCTAAACCAGGTGTGTTTTGCAGAATCCAAGTTTCTCTGTCATCTTTATTGGTTGCTGTTTGCTATGTTCATTACAGTTTTAAATGTAGTAAGTAATTTATCATTTCTCCATGTGGAATACTTATGTGTGTTGGTTGATGGTATTATACGTTTTATCTTTCATTTTACCTTACAATTTTGTGATCAGTGAGTGAAGTGTATGTCAAAACTGGTGGCAGGTTAGTTCAAAATACATCATTAAAAATTACCTGTCCAGTCTTTTCTAACCTCTATATGTGTAGAGATATATATGTATACCTCTCAGATAAGAGACATTATTTGAATTACTTAATATTGTTAAGACCTGAAATTTGGTTTCCAAGAAAGGCTGGAGAATCTCTTGAAATAATTTTGTAACAGAGTAGGGGTTTTATTCCATGATCTTGAAATGAGGAGAGCTTTCATTTAATTCTGTTCATCACACTCATGTCTGACATGATTTCAGCTGTAAGATTCTAAGACATGATGGGCTTGGGAGGAAGCAGGGACTCCATTCTTTGTGTCTGTAGAGAGTACAAATATGTGCATATCTTCCATATGGACTCATTTGGTTTTGGTTTTCCTTATTGTTTTTAGAATCAGCTGAATTGCAAGCAAATTATTTAAAGAGGTGCTACTGAGTAAGTAGCTGCTGTACTCTCTACCTAAGCTGAAGCTGTTAGCTAGATACTCAGTGCATGGATACTCAGATACTGCTTCTCCTTAAAAGTAAATCAAGTGTTACACTCATCGTATAGAAGTATATATGTAAATTGTACATAAAGTGCAGGCATGTGTATGTATACATAAAAATTATATATAAAGTGTGCATATATATATTCAGATGGTTTCAGATTTACTTATTTACATTTCTCTAAGGTTTTGGATCAAATAATATGTCTGTATGAATGGCGAGGACGACTTTTATTGGTTTGGTTTGGGTTTTTTTAATTGTGCCTAGCTAGATGATGTGTTTAAAATTTTCCTCCTTTTAAAAGCTGTTTGGCTCTGCCATCTTATTATGTGCTTTTATGTAAAGGAAAACTGATGTTTTCAGTATAGAGCTCATGAGAAAAATTGTATTTATATTGCTCTTAGGAAAATATTTTGTCATTAGTTTAGTGCCATTTTTCATTTTTTATTTTCATTTAATAGTGATAAACACCATGAAGCAATAAAAAACTATCTGCAAGTGAGAACATGAATGAATATGCTCTTATTTTCATGGACCTGAGCCATTAAGGGGGTTACCACAAGGGCTTTAATTTGTGTCTTCCCCCCCCCTTTTTTTTTTTTTTTAAGAAGCATGAAAAATAGAAGAATTGCCCCAGGATTTTAATTGCAGTTAATGTAGGAGAGGGTGTTAGGGTTTTGTATTATTATTTAATGGTCACACAAACTCAAAGGTGTTCATTTAAACATAGCACATTCAGCTAGTGTCACTTCCTTTTGCCTCTTTCTTTTGATATCTACCATTTTTTCAGTTCCACAGATTCTCACTTAAAATTCAGTTTTGAAATTATCATAATATGATAGCAAAACATAGGACAGCAAAACTAGGGACTATTTGTGAGCATGTAAGGATTAAATATGGAAATTGACAGTGTATTTTAAGCAAGGGACTAAAAACTCTCAGATTGTCTGAGCACTTTACCTTCTTCCTTTGGGAATCACAAACTTGATACAAGTAACCATAAAGTTCCTCTCTTGCTGATCCTCAAACTCTGTATTTTGTCCTCCCACAAAAAGATCTTAAGGAACTTTGGGCAAGAAAGAAATTTCCCTTTTTTAGTGGTCGTTATAAATCCCTATTTTCCCTGCCATAGAATTGAAATGGTTCTGCTGACTCACCTTAATTCCACAGCTTTGCAGAGAGAGATGATATATAATTAATAACTTAAATTTTATTCTGAATTGCTAAATGAATGCTGAATGATTGTGCTACATATCTTGTAGAAATCAACTGTGACAAAGATAATCTGAAAACAAAATAAAAATGTTAGCCTTTTTTTTGTTCTATCAATCCTACAGATAAATAGGTTAATTTTAAAATGTGGGTTTCAGAGATTGATTTTAAGTATTCTTACCAGGAATGCCAAAATATGTTTTTGATTTTAAATTTGAATTTAAATCCTAAATTAATTTGCATGAAGTTTAGTATGCTGTTAAAACAATGTTGTGATCGTGCCAGCAATGTCAATGCATAAAAATCCCAATGTATATCTAATATCCTGGTTTGAGTTTTTGCATGCTTTCAAGATTTACTCAGCTTCAATGAAAAGTGTCATTGACAGAGAAATGGCAAGTCCCTTTGCACATTCCTATTGGCTAGTCTTTCCTCTGAATTTAAGTAAGTGGCATAACTATACCATATAATTTTCTGCATGGATTTCTTTTATAAGAACATAATCGTGTATTGAAATTTATACTGAAAATGGGGCACTGTTGATAGCTGCAATTTCTTGTAATGTTAACATTGTATTTTCATCTTGAAAATTTCTACTCCAGTC
Organism: Campylorhamphus procurvoides; assembly: GCA_013396655.1. Lineage (NCBI taxonomy): Eukaryota > Metazoa > Chordata > Aves > Passeriformes > Dendrocolaptidae > Campylorhamphus > Campylorhamphus procurvoides. Next base: position 376,823 of record WBMV01004632.1, read on the forward strand.
AAAGAAATATTCAAAAACACTGTTAGCTTTCTCTTGACTTGCAGACTTGCAGATCTTGGACCACTAAAAAAAAAAAATAAAATATTTGGAAACATCAGCCTCCTGGAGGTCAATGGAAAACTGACTCCTCAGTTCCCACAGTTCCCACTTTAAGGCCATTCAAGATCTGTTAATAATATATCTTAGTAGATTTCCTGTATGTTTCACCATAGGACTTCTTCTAGCAGTTGGTTCTCATCAAGTATGTTTTCTAGTTAGAGTATAGCATATAATTTAAATCAAGTTTATGGCTGATCTGCTGCTGGGGAGTACATGTAAAGCTCATGAATGTGGCCTTTTAAGGATTCTCTTGAGTGCAGAATATTCTAGTCATTTATGTACCTACCTTCTGAAGATTTGTCAGGAAAGCAACCAGTGTGATGCTTCTTTGGACAGTGAAGTAATAGCTGAGCCAAAGTAATATCTACAGATTTGTGACTGGGAAAACATAAAGAAGGGATGCATCACCTTTGCCTCTATTTCTGTCAGGAAATCAATTCACTTTAGAAGCTGGAGTGGGTTTTATGTGTTTTTTTAAGTTAGATCCTGTCTAATGCAAAACAGTGAGTGTTTTCTTGATACCATCAGTGAAGCATAATTGGTTTTAAAATGCACATTATCTGCATTTTTTGCAGATTATTCTTTACTCGCTGTGTTTTTTCAGCAATTCCAGTAAAGAAATTGCATCAACTGGTTTCTTTCAATAAGAAGTATCCCAAATTGCTATACTAAATAGTACTCTAAATATTCCTGCGTTTGTGAAATCTATCCTTGACTCTGTGGAATGTTGGCAAGTGTTCACAGAACACCATGCAACAAATTAGATAAGGGAGGGGAAAAGGAAGATTTTTCTATAGAGGAAGGGGAAACTATTGTGAATTTAACTAGAGAGTGGGGTTAACATTCTACTGTCACAGAAAATGTCAGACTTTACTGGCCAGACCTGTTATTATGCCTGCTTCCTGTGTTTTTAAAAGATGTTTCATCTGAATGATGGCACAGTCAATATAGATATGTCATTTTCTATGTATACTGCTTATTCTGCAACTGAGTGAAAATCTGTTAATTTTTTCTCTTGTATAATTCAGTATGTGACCTCCTCATTTTTTCTTTTTTAATTATAAAAAAGTGAAAAGTATAAATGAAGCTACTCAAAATACATTACACTTCTCTGCAAATGTAATTTGAAACTCATGAAACATTAATGCATTAAATATGGAATGTTGGTTTTATGCTACAGAGAAAAAAAATTAGAAAAGTTCCTTCTCTATGTTATTAAAACTATGTATCATAGAGAATTCATGGAGGAGTTGGTTTTCTCCATTCCCACAGTTTTGAATCATGTTTTCATGAGGGATACTTATGAAATGACTCACATTTTCATGTGCGCATATGTGTGTGTAAAATTTTAATAATACTTTCTTCAGGACTAGATAATACCATGGAATCAACCACCTGTATAACCAACATTGTTTTAGCAACTCTCTCTGTACACAACTTGCATGTGCACACATTTATTAAAAAACTGCTTTTGAGAGAGGAAACCTTTCTGTTTATGAGTTAGAGCCTACACACATAGGGGTGACAGAATGGCAACTTAAGCAGACACCGAGAATTCTTTTTTTGTATCTTTAAACATGATTTGCTATTTCCTTACTGCGAGAAATTTGCATTCCAAATTGCATCTTTAATTAAAAACATGAAAGAAAAGTCATAATGTTCATACTTTTAAGTGGGCAGAAGTGTAATTAGGTAGTTACTAAAAGAAGTGGGAGGTACTTTTTTTAGTACCTCGAAGAGTCAACGTTTAATATCAAATGGTAATTGAAAAGTGATCTAGATTTAAACCAAAGCAGCAATTTGTGCAAAACATCTTTATACAGTCTTACCATATAAATATTTCTTCAGCTTGGTTCTTATTTCCTAGGCCTTGTGATTTCAGGTGTAAATTGTTCCTGAGTGTTTAAGCTGAAGTTAGGTTTCTATTGCATGATAGTTTTTGTGACTAAAATGCAATGATAAATGCAACTTCAGCTGAGAGGAGGTCTAAGAAGTAGAGCAAAATAAGTGCTTGTGATAAACAGCAGAGTGGGAACCAGCCCAAAATCCTCCCACAGTGTAATGGCAGATAAAAACAAGTATCTTAGAATATCTATTTTCTCTATCAATTCATTATATTAGTAATAATCTAGTATGATTTTAACTTGAAATGGAAATAATAGTGCAATATTATTTTTTCAATGGATTAAATTAACTTTGAATTGTCTTGAAAGAAACTAGTTATGAGGGCAGAAAAAACAAGAAGCAACATAGGGAAATAACAAAATTACATTCATTTTGCAATAAATGTAGGCAAAATATATGAAGGGAATGCTACAAGTATATGTGCTGCTTGTGGTAGGATGAAAATTTTATGAACACAAACATGCCAAAAAAAAAAAAAAGCATTATATTGAGGAGCAAAGTAGCAGTTAATCTCTTCCCATAATCCATGGCACTAGTTCACATAGTTTTTCAGTATTAGATGTCCTTTTGTAGAAAGAGAGAAACTGAATTGCAATAACATTTACAGAATTTAAACATAATCAGGGAAGATGACTAATTCATGATCTAGGTTTATTTATATTATGATTTAGCTAAATTTATGTTACTCTTTTCATGGATATTTACCTATTTTTGTAAATAAGTATCAAGCAGACTATTAGAAAGGTGTGACTAAAAGATGTATTTATTCCTTCTAAGTATTTTCTCTAAAACCAAAATATATAATCTTGAACCAAGCTACCAAGCTAATTTGTTTAGTGTACAACACCTCTGAAAAAGTAAATTCATATTTTACCATATGTATATATGGAATCCAATCCAGAGATATTGAAAATACTGAAATTCCACTGACTTCCTTGGGGGGGTATATATGTCCAATAAGCAGAGATTTGCTGTGTAAGCCTGCTATCAGAATCTGAGCCCAAGTGTGACATGAACATTTGTCCAGAGCGCCTTGTATGTTTGCCTGCTGGATACATAGGATGACTCATGACCTTTTGGTAGCTTCTGTGGCCTTGACCTTGTGGTTGTCAGCCTTGGGACTTTCTTACTCTTTATTGACTTCTCTCTGCAGGAATTGGTGCAGCCAGAACACCTTCTCACCGATCCCAAGCCTGTAGGCATATGCACAGCTAAAATAGCATGACATTTTCATAGGTATTGTATTCAGAGCCCAGATAGAATTTGAAGGAGTTTAAAGCAATGAAGACAGGGAAAAAATATGAAATGGAATGTAGCAATTTAAATACAGTTTTAAGGGAATGCAGCTATTTGCTTTAGGGAGACTAAAATGTAAAATTGTGCCAGATTAAGATAAATTTGTTAGATTAGATGGAACCTTTTCCATAAAGTGTTTCTTCGTTAAAAGAAGATAAAATTATATTGGACAAGTAGTTTAAAGATTTAATAGAACGAAAAAAGAACAACTATAACAGAAGTTTCATGGAATGCATAATAACTACACTGGTGAAAATAAAAGAGGAAAAAGAGACCAGAATAACAGATAAAAAATATCCTTGATTCATTAATTTCTGTACAATCTCTTAGAAACAATTCTATGAGGTAAAATAAAAATAGGATGCTGCAATTAAATGTTTCTACTGTCAAATTATTTGGTTTGTGTTTTCCAGGTTTTTTTGTGGAATCAGTGAGATTTTTTTCTCTTCTGGTGTAATTTAGTGCAGGCATGTGTCATGCTACCATGTGGAACTTGAAACTTAAAGCCATGTTTCCTGAATTTCTTAACATACTCTTAACTGGCATAACAGCCACATCCAGTGCTAATTCCTGCTATCTAGCCAGTCAACATGCATTTTGTCCTCCCACTACATTTGCCAGCATAAATACTTTGTATTAGCTGGGTGTCATGTAAGGTGATTGCCATCCCTCCAACTCCAAAGACTGCGAGAACTGATAATATAACCAGAGCAAATGTCATCAAAGGGAAAGACAAATAAGGAAATAAGGAAGTAGAAAAGCAAAAGGGTTGGGAACCTTGCTATGGGTAGTTGGAGGTATTTACATGAGAGGAGTGGGAATGAAGATTGGGAAGACAGGACATTAGGTATTAGTGCAGGTAGTAGGTCAGAGTTGATCACAGTTCTGCTTCCCATGAAAATATTTTACATGTATTCATATGCATTCATAGCTGTTTAGTGAAGATTATCTCTGTGCAGCGTAAGGGAGAAGTGGCATAGCATTAACACCAAACATCTGGCATTCCAAAGTAAATGCTATCCAACTCACAAAACTGAGTTAGGACTTTCAGTCTGGTAAATCAGAGGACTTTTAGGCAATTCTGATGTGATAGATGAATACAGCATGAGGTTATACAAGTGAGTTGTCAGTAAATGGAAAGGGATTAGGAAATCAGCTGATACAGAGTTTAGGGATCTAGGGGATTTCAGCATGCAGGAGTGAATATGAACCACTAATGCTAAGTTAAAGCGATCTGAATTGTGTCTCTGGACACAGTGGCTGAGATCCCTCGAGTACTAAGCATCTTCTTCTGAAGTTCACAGTTTCATCAAATCTCTACTGATTTTGTTGGAAACTAAGGGCAACAAAGTGTTCACCAGTTTAAGCCCTTTTTATGCCCCCAGTTACATGGACTGTTGCACCTTTGTAGAGGCTTTTAAAGACATAATCGTGTTTCCGTGACAATGTACACAGTGAAATCACTTTGTTCCTTTTATATTTATTACAGTTTGATTCCTTTTCAGGGAAGAATTATTATACTTACCAAGCCTGATTTTGAACTTGCTTATACAAATGCAAATAGGATGATAATGATGCCTGTGGAGGAAATTAATTTGCTTTATGAGTAAGCAAATGTCATAATTGCAATCCTAAATTTTTATAAAATTCTATTTGAAGTGAAATAAAGCTTGAGTTCCTTCCATTTTTTATTTCCTATAACATTTGAAAGAAATAAATTGCATATGTATTTTAAGCTTATGTTCATAATTGCTTTAGATACTCTCCTTTTTGCAGCAGAAATTTCAATATAGCCAGGAGCACAAACCTGGAAAGCTAACCTTCCTGCATAGCAAAGATACCTTTATTGGGTAGCTTAGAGCACTTATTTTGGGTAGCAGTTAGGTTTCTCACTTCTAAATCCAAATCAATTTCTGAACTTGTTATATGTAAAAGGAAAATAAGTGCACTGTCTGATTTCCTTGACAGTCAGGGAGTTAAGTACTTTTCATAAAATGGTAGTGCAGGTAACAAAACCAAATAGATAATTGCTTTTTCAATTTTGTTGTACCATTTCATACCTTTTAGCTTAGTGACCATATGGATTTTAGGCTTCAGCAGAAAAAAAAGTTATATCTGCATTATTTCATTTGTACTGGTGCCTGAGGTGCTGTGATCTAATATGTTAGTATTATACAACACAACCAGTGTTTGCCATAAAGAGTTGACATTCCAATATATAAGCTAGTATAAAATAGATAGTGCATGTTGTCTAATTTTTTAATACATGCATATTTTAAAAAGATGTCATAAATGTTAATAGGTGAAATATTCACCTTGGCAGGGGTTATATTGGAAAAGATATTATTGGTATATATCTAAACTAATGTAATTTAAGAGAGTTGTCAATGAAAGAAACAATTGTCTGTTTCTAAAACAGATATTTAGAAAAGTGTATTTTTATTTACCAGAAACAGACAAATACACTAGTATACTGGTCAAAAAAATCTAAGATTTTTTTTTTTTCCAAAATGCATCATAATTTGTATGTTGTTTGTAGTGATAAATATAAAATCTTATCTGGACAAGAATGGAGTGGGTGGGAAAGGAGGGAGGAGAACATTTTTTATCTTTGTCCTGATCAGACAGACAATTTTGACAAATAACTAGAGCAGCTAGTGGTGAACCTAATGAACTTCTGTGGTGCCAAGTGAGAAAAGTACTAGTTTCTTTTTGAGAAAAATCTTTCTTGTTGCATAGAGAACATTTCCTTAATTTTGTGGCTAATTAAGCCATTGGTTTATTTTACTACACCAATCCTTTAGAATAATCCTAGCCATATTACACTATTTTCATATGTTGCATGTGTAGCTTTGTTATTACAGGTGCAAAATTGCTACCCGGACATTAAATATTTTAGTTACTTATGCAGTCACATGTATGGTTATGAGAGAGTATTTTTCTACCTTCTTATGTTCTTAGGTTCTTCTTTTAAATTTATATAAACACTTATGCCTGACTTGATCAGTACTATGCACACTGGTTATGAAATGAAGGAGAATCTGAGAAATCAGTTGTCAAAATCTGTCAAAAAACTGTAATAATGAAAGCTGTGCACAGCTGCATTTTTGGAGTGTTAATTAAAAACACCCAAAAACCAAAACAAAACAAAGTATAAACGCAGCCCAAACAAACCAACACCCTTAAACTGATATATTAAGCAAAAATCTGCATAATTCTTCTATTTAGAAATTAGTTCATATATTTTATAACAAAAATACCAAATCACATCTAAAGGTTGTTTCTTTCTTTTTCTGATGGGGAAACTAAAAAAAGTGTACCTTAAAATTACCAAATATCTTCATTTTAAAATGATTAGGAGGTGTCCTGACTTAAAAATGAGTGTGCCTATAATATATATTAAAAACACATTTAAGGTTTTATATGTATAAAATGCATATATAAATATATACACATAGAGATGTTTGACTTTATAGGATTATTTAATATATGGGTTGAGTAATTTTTTTTTTCAGTACCACACTTTCACATTAACTTTAAAATAAGTCAGCACCTGATAATTTTTTCTTTGTTCTATAGAATATGTTCCATTTTGATGTCAATGAAATTCTGAAGAAATTAAAAATTGCATATATCATTTAAAACAATTCAGTGCAAAATACAGTATAGTATGATTTTTAATATACATTTTGTGAAAGTAGAAAATATATTGCTCAACTTTATATTATCTCAGAGATACGATCTTTATGCTAACATAACCATTGGAAAAACCTAAAATGGCTAAGACTAGACAAAGCTTATTTGTAGGGCATGCATTTTTGTTTGTAATCAACTTGACTTTATAACAAGGCAGTAAAATGAGAATGTTACTAATAACATTTTAATTATATTCTGTATTGGCTTGTTGCCAGGATTTTGGGTAGAATTTTGATGAAAGAACTGAAAAGTATATTCACAAAGCTTGGATGAATGGAGATCAGTAAGCTACTGAAAAAGCAGTTTTGTAAGATAAAACATTGTATTAATTCAATATAATCATGAAGCAGATGGTACATTAAAACATTCAGACACATTTGTAAAAGGTATATAAAAAAAAAGCCATGAAAAATATGTATAAATATTGAATATTTATCTTGGGTGTCATTCTTCACTCATAGCAGGAAGTTAATAGGTGATACATTTATTGACACATGATACTGTGTCAGTTTGAAACTTGTTTAAATGGGAGGGTTGTTTAAAGGTAGGATTTATAGGCAAATACCCTTAATTTGAAGATGTTTTGATAAACTTTCTAGATGTACAAATGCCATGTTTTATTGTTTCAAAATCTCAGCACTTAGGTACTCTCTCCTGTTGAATTTATTTATTATTCCATAGGCTGAATAATAATATGCTGTAGCAGATAATGAATTTCTGTATGCTGATGTGGCTGACAGGTTGGACAGTCAAGATCACGTCCTGTTCAAAATCAACTATTTTATCTGTTTATGATTTACCTAACTGTTTTTTGGGTTGTGGGGTTTTTGTTTGTTCTTGTTTTGTTTTATCCTTTTTTTTTTTTTTTAAATTATTGTTCCTATAGATGTTTTAAAGGAAGGTAAAGAATTTCAAACAAATTTTGCCAAAGAAGTTGGTTTGCTATGTTAGCCTGGAAAGAGAGGAATCAGATGTCAACATTGATTTTGATGCAACCTGAGATAATCTTTCCATACGAGTATAATAGCTGCATTTGCTTAATCTTTTGGTCTGAAATGTACTATGCTGAAAGCAGTATTTTCTGTGAGAGAATGATAACTATGATTTTCCTGTTACTTTATCTTTAATTCTTTGTATTTTACATTTGAAACATGCAGAACAGTAAAAAGCATGATGAGCTGTATTTCTTTTTAATTTTTTTTACCTTTTCTTTTAAAAACATGGTGACTAACTTGCTTCATTCTTTTCCTTCCTTTTATAGGGTAGCAAAAATATTATAGTGTTTATGCACAAAGCAGAAGTATTATTTATATATATTTTTTTCAATTACAGGTAAAGATTATAGTTCCCAACAGCACAGCAGGTCTGATAATAGGGAAGGGAGGTGCTACAGTGAAGGCTATAATGGAGCAGTCAGGGGCTTGGGTGCAGCTTTCCCAGAAACCTGATGGGATCAACTTGCAAGAGAGGGTTGTCACTGTGAGTGGAGAACCTGAACAAAACCGAAAAGCTGTTGAACTTATCATCCAGAAGATACAAGAGGATCCACAGAGTGGCAGCTGTCTCAATATCAGTTATGCCAATGTCACAGGTCCAGTGGCCAATTCCAATCCAACCGGATCTCCTTATGCAAACACTGCTGAAGTGTTACCAACTGCTGCAGCTGCTGCAGGGCTATTAGGACATGCTAACCTTGCTGGAGTGGCAGCCTTTCCAGCAGTTTTATCTGGCTTTACAGGCAATGACCTGGTGGCCATCACCTCTGCACTTAATACATTAGCCAGCTATGGATATAATCTCAATACATTAGGTTTAGGCCTAAGTCAGGCAGCAGCTACAGGGGCTTTGGCTGCAGCAGCTGCCAGTGCCAACCCAGCAGCAGCAGCAGCCAATTTGTTGGCCACCTATGCGAGTGAAGCCTCAGCCAGTGGCAGCACTGCTGGTGGT
>WBMV01004632.1:390765-422000 GCA_013396655.1 Campylorhamphus procurvoides
AAATCTTTGCATTCAGTATTTTGCTTACAATATATTTTTAGGGATAATTTAAAATGTGTAGCTTTAAAGAAAAAAAGTTTTACAGAATTTTAGTGGATAAGCAGCTGTTTCCGCATTGTCAGAGCACAGAAGTTAGAGTTCCAATTGCCACATTAATCAAAAAATTGAGACTACGAAATCCATTTCATTTATTCTCATTATTGAATAAACAGCTCTGTAGTGATGCCTATTTGTACTTGTTTCTCTAATAAAAATGCAACTGTAGCTCTCAACACAAATTAGTTTTAATTATTTAAATGATATGAATTTGTCAGACATAAATAATCTAACACCTGTTTTGCCTTTTCATTTTATGAAAAAATGTGTTTCATGAAAACTAATAGAGGATGATAGTGGGGAATAACAAAGGTAGGTCTATGTATTTATTACAATTCTATTAAATTTTAGAAAATGCAAATGTGAGTTTATGACTGTCTAGCAGGATGAAAAAGTAGTCTGTTTCATTGCTGTGCAAGGACAACAGAATACAGCAAAGCAGAAGGATGTCTCACATACACTGCTTCAGTGTAACTCACTTGTCCTCTATTCATCTCTGAGAATTGGTTGCAATGATTTACAGTTTAGCAATTCATCTTCTGAATACAAGAATAACATTACAAAGCAATAAGTGGTGTAGGTTTTAAGATGCTTAATCAAGGTGCCAAAAGCTGCCACGATAATCACCAATATATGTGAAACAAACCTTCTCAGGCAAAGGAAAAGGCTGAGTTTCCTTGTTTTGTCTTTCTTTTTTTGTAAATTATTTTCAGGACATCTGCCTGACTGTACAAGTAGAGTACCCTAACTGTCAGAAGGGTGTAATGTCATATAAAAGCCAGTTGGTAGCTAACTCTGAAAATGGAGATCCAATTGTTTTCTCCACAGAATGGTATAATTATGTTTGCTGTTTCTGTTTCATGCTATGTTTTGTTTTAAAATATTTGCTATTTAAAATCCTGGATATCCTAACACACTGGTCTGAATTAATTTATCATTTGGTTGAGAAAACATATAATCCATTTCTGGTTGTTGGTGGTGGCCTTATACAGCACTGAAACCAGTGATAATTTGTATGATTTTCTGTATATTAAACCATTCTTTAATATTGATTCTGTTTGTGGTGTATTAACTGAAATCCTTTCTTGGTAAAGGAAATGTGCTAAGCAGATAGTTACTGTCCTAAATCAGTGAGGCAATTTTAGAGCCACATGAAGCTGTTTTAACCTACCACTCCGTAGTTTGTCTGCCAGATTAATCATCTTTATTGTCCCTGCTGGTGATGTCTCTTCCTTCGTGCAAAGTATTTCCAGCAGGCAGGCTTATCATGAGAACTTATGACACTCCAAGGATATGATTATGTGACCATCATGGTTAATATTGTGCCCCACATATCAGTGAAGTGGTCTAGGGTTTCAGACCTATCCTTTTTTTTTTTTTTTTAAAAAAAAAAATTACTGAAGATGTTTTCAAAAACATATTTCAGAGTGCATTTTCTCTCAAAATGTTCCTTTGTTTATTTTGTATTAGCTGTATTCCCTTCTCAGTCATGTTAATTTAAAATCCTTATACCCAATTTTTGCATATCAGCTTGGGGTTTTTAGAGCTTTTGCAACATTCATTTATTGTTAAATAATCAGTAAATATACTACTGGAAAGGTACTGTGGGACTACTGAATTGGTTTTGATGTCATTGGAATTCAACTGAAAGTCAGTAGATAGATTAAAATCAAAGAACTGCAGTGTGCAACTACTCAAGAAGAATGTGAATTTTATTGTTATTTGTATAAGTTTCTAAATTTACAACCTGAAGCTATATAAATATAAGCCAAAAGAAAAAGCTTATCCAAGAAAGTAGGATGTTTTCAAAGCTTGCACTATATATCAGAGGACCCTAGCTTGTAATCTAGATGCATCAATTAATATAAGTAATATGACAGTATTATCTTTGCTGATGTTGCATTCAATGCTGCAATGCTGCAAGAAACCTTCATGTTACTAAAGATACTATGATGATAAAGATATACTTAAGCAAGCATATCAGGATAATCAGGTTTCATATCAGTATTTTTGAAACAATATCAAGTTTATCTCAGTTTTTCAATATATTTCCCTAAATAAGTGGAGTTCTTTGTTACTTTTATGATTTTTTCACTAATGTTTTTTTTTTCTATTATGGGTTGTTAATAAAGAGGGTGACAATTAACACTAATATTTTTAATCTGATGTATTGATGCAAACTAAACATCACTTTAAGATCAATTGCTTGTTTTCGCTTCTAAAAGCTCACTTGGCATTGTGTCATATTTCAGGCTTTTTGAAGTCCAGTGAAATTTTTGTAATAGCTTTACCTGGCAGCAGCTATTCGTGGCACAATATATTATTCCTCTTTCAGCATCTAGAGGATGTAACATACATCATTGAAACATTTTGATTTCTACTGTGCATGCTAATTTTAAAGTCATATTGGAGATTTGAGTACTTTTGAGCTTGAAAACATAAAATGTAAGCAGAAAGAGGTCATATTCAAGAACCTCTTTTTACATGACAGTTGATGGAAACATCAGCAATATTGTTCGCTAGCCTTCGTGTCTGTTTATGGGAACATTTTAATTGTACACATATCTGTAAGCCAGTATAGCTAGGAGTACTAAGTAATTTACATCTAATTTGTATAAATGGATCTAATTTGCATTTTCCCTTCATTTGAGCTAAAATAATCAGTGTCCTGACACATTGTTTTCAAACCTACTATTACCTCACAAGCACGTCTAAACAGTAGCAGTTGCAGACTGTGAGATATAGACAATAGGACTGAAGAAACAGTAACAGTGGGATTTTATAGAAGCCACAGGACTGCAAAAGTATGTCATACAGACTTATGAAAAGAAGAAACTATATTACTTTTGATTATAATGCTTCAAAGAACAAATGTATTTTCACTGAATTCCTACACCTGGTCAGTAAACTCAAACCTCACCGGAATGTATTCTGCTAAAAAAAAAGTGTTTTCACATGTCTTGATATAATCAATTTCAGCTCTGAAATTCAGTTCATTTTTTTCCTCCCAATCAATTGACATCATTTGCTGTACAGTGAAAAGAGTGAAAAAGAAGAGAAAATTTTGAGACGAAGGCTGTTCCTAATCAGACTGCATTACTTACTGGCAGCCAATTTGATTGCATGTGACTAATGCATTAATTTTATCATTATTGTGGGTCATCAAGATAAGTAATGGAGTGTCATCACTGAGTACAGTTCTAAGTTAGAAATTGGATTATTTTTCTCTCCAAACATCAGTGGGCCTTGTAGAGCTCATGGCATCCATGGGTTTTGATGTCTGCCCTTTTGCTATAAGCATTTGACTACATTATGTTCAAGCAGAACTCCTGATGAAAAACTTTTCAGTCCAATTTTAACTGAACATGCATATCTTAAATTCATGTGTTTAAACAAAGCTCAAATGTGTATAAAAGAGGACATAGCAGTGAATCAGCAGTTCAAATTTGTCCATCACATCTATTTGCAGTTTTGTATGTTAGTCAATAGTATTATTCACAGGCTGACCAAAAGCTTGTTGTGGTTTGAGGGAGAATCTCAGTTTTGAAGGCACTAAACTACTCTGTAGGGTTGACAAAAATTGATGTAGAAACCAATAAGAAATGGAGTGATTAATTTCAGCTTAACTGCACAACTCTATAAATTTAAGAAATATTTATGGTGTTCTTATTTCCCCAGACTAAAGGCTTTTTCTTAGAGGAGAAAGAGGTGTTACAGAAAAATTATCAAAGGGTTCCCTGCTTTGACTTTATTAGACTTCCAGTGAAATCAATGGAGATTTTTCTTCAAGTGAAAGCACTGGCAAGAAAACTACGACTTCTGGCAACAATGAGGTTTTACTTTGTTAAACTGAATGGGTATGATTGAATTTAAGTATTGATTTCATTAATACTTAAATTGGGGAGTACTTCTTTGGAATTATTCACTAATTGGAATTATTTGCTATGTCAACGAACCCTGTTCAAAGTTTAATGTTAATAAATGGACATTCCTCACTGGAATAAACCTTTGATAGAGATACCAAGGGTAAGACTTCAAAAGAGTTCACTTTGTTTATATAGGAGGACATGTTCCAGAAAAGAAACATTTTCCAGAATCAAAACTACTATAATAAAATAACGATGTGATTACTAGGCCTTTTGTTAAAAGCAATTAAGAAAGAGTTGCTATTTCAGTTAGACATGTTTATCCTAAATACTGTGCATATAAAAATCACTGAGAAAAACCTGATAATTTTTCTTCTATAAAACTTCACTTCCAACTCTTCCAAATATAGCTATTAAGTCTTCAACATCAATAAAGGACATTTGCAGTCATGTTTTTTTTAATACATATTCTCCTACTAAGCATTTTTCCAATACTGCATTTCATCGTTTGTTCCTTCAAAATAAAGAAAAATTAATATTGGTGTGTCTTAAAAATGCTCCTATAAGTATTGCTAAAGCATTGAATGCATGCAGCATATGTAGTCCTAATATTGCATTGTTCTGGAATGACATCATTCCCAATTCTTTTGCTTTTAATGTGAGATAAACTGATTGACCTAATTTGTGTTTTCCATTTTCAATAACGGGGGAAAAAAAAGTTATTTAATATGAAGAAGGTGAATTTGCAAGGTTGCATAATTTCTAAAAATGTTTTGTAGGAAATAAAATTACCTTGTTGGCTAATATTTACATTTTTATTTGAAGAAATACGGTAACGTCTGTCTTCAAATTACTTATCCGTATCCACCTGATCTCAAAATACATTTGCTTGATATCAGAGTGGATATAAAGGGAAACAGTTAATAAAAAAAGAAAGTCCTGTGTTACTAAATTTTGATAACCAGGTTTATCTCTCTTATCTGATAGACAGAGTAAGCACACTTAGCCCAGTAAAACACCACACATGTTTGTGAGCCATACAGTAGGCCAAAAAAATGAGTAGAGTTATTTTCCGGTGTGTGTGTATATGAATATTGTGTTTATGGGTTTTGCAGAGAACACCTTCCTGGATTGTATGTCATTATGTCAAAGCCAAAGTGTTGTGTTCCCTACCCACTGCTGCACAAACATTTGAAACTTAATGAATTGCAATTTTGACACACTTGTTTCATCAGAATTTTTCTGTCCAGCTTGAAATAATTATGCACTTTCTACGGAAGTACTCAGGAAACTGGAACTGTCTTAGGAGGGTAAGTTAACATCTCCCATATTCTACCTCAGAGAAGCAGCAAAGAGATCACTTTGGCTACACAGAATCTGGTCTTTATTTAGAACTATATAAGACCAACTGTAAATAATTGTAATTTCAGTGTTTCCGAAAATAATTGAACAATATTTCAATTGCAAGGTGCATTACCACCCGGGAAGTCTTTTTAAAAAGCTGCAGCATGTTGTAATCACTGATTTTTACAAATGATCCTGACTACTGAACCAGTTGGTGCAGTGTATTGCAGTGTTGCTATTTAGGGTAGGAAAAGACAAATTCCAGCAAGTCAGCCTAAGTGCATCGTGTCTGAGGGTTCATTCTATCTGCAGGAAAACAAAACAAAAGTTTCATGTCACTGGCACTTATTTCAATGGAACTAAAAATTAACTTCTAGGAGGCAAGTCCAGCAATTTATTTCTCCTTGGAATCTTCCTCATTTGGTATTTTTTTCCACATAGATACAGTAACACAAGTTTCTTCAGCACCGAGTCCAAGCATGATATGGCTACACAGCGTAGGGCAGGTATGTTTTGAAAGCTTATTTTACAATACTTGAAGTTAATGCCCACTTTGGCATATGTGTCTAAGCAAGTAAACATATACCTCACAAAACCACAGTGTTAGTATACTGGCAGCTTAAGTTTTGCAGTTGTTTTCTTTTGACCTGGTGCTGAGGAGAGAACACGCACGAAAAGCTTTCTCCCACATTACCAGAGGTTAGTCTGAACTCTGGGATAATTGTGGCAAAACTTGCACTGTTTAGAACACAATGCTTATTATATCACAGCCTACACAAACCTATTTATAATATCAAATATTGGGCATGAAATTAAAATAGTTCTGGAAAGGTTAAGAAAGATGAGGAAATTTGAAAGTACCAGAGCTGTATAAAAGGAGGTATAAGTCCACCATTATTATCTTATTATATTTCTAATAAGATGTTAGAGAATACCATCATAGTTACGTCGCAGCTCTCCACTACAATGCAGTGTTTGCAGCAATGAAGCAATCAGTAACTAGCATCTTTGTAAATAGCGTGGCTTAGGAGGAAACAAAACTAAAGAAAGTAAAGTATCTCCATGTATAAGGCCCTTCTTGGAGTATATGAAGCTGTTTTCACTGTTTAAGCCAACCTTGTTTTTCCTATATAATTTTATTATTACATAGCCTTTAATGAAATGAATACTAATGGATTGTAATGGATTGAAATATTTACCTTGACAAGATATTCAGTGTAAAAAAAAAAAAAATCTGTAGTTACATCAGGATTGCAAATCTCAAAAAACACTGTTCTTCATACATACATCAGTTCTACTGAGGCTAGCAAGGCCTCTGTGTAAGAACCAGTACAATTTGGTACTATGTAAAGAAGACATTTTAAAATTGGAAGTATCACTATGATCATTGGTTTTGGAGTGATTTCCATGTTGTGTAATGTGCTCTGCCCACAGATTGTTGTCTGGTACTTGTCTCAGTGAGCTAAGTGGAGTTTGCCATTCGATGAGTCTTCAGAGATCAGAGCAAAGGACAAAGGCATGTGTAAAGAGACATATGAAAGAAAATATCACTTCAGTGCCACATTATTCCTTCTAGGTCCTATTCCATAATCAATTTGAATAAGTTAATTGATGTAGATACAATTCAGCCTGAGAGAGATCACAATCTTAATTAGGAAAAATGGTCACACTGCAGGGAAATAGACTGCAGCTGGAGGTACACTTGGAATAAAGATCTGATGTTATCAGTTGCGGAAATTGTTTCTAGCTCCTGCATATAAGGCTCATTTATCAAAACCCCAAATGTTCTGACATTTCACATTGTACAAGTAGCCTTTATAAAGGCAATACTCTGATGCCTTGTACAGGAAATACCGCTATTCCTTCCTGTATGCTTTCCTATATAGAAGACAAGTCTAGAACCGAACCCTCATACCTGCCCCAGGCTTTGGTATGTAAAATATCTATATCAAGTGTAGCTAACTTAAATTGAGGAATATCCCTCATGCATAGGCACCATCAGAGACTTTTATGTTAGATCCTATCACTGTTGTTTGAAATTTCTTTCTAAGCATTATTAGGGCTAAAGATACTTTTTTCAATTTCGCTATGTAATAGTGGAAATAATTATTTGATAACATTGTAGTTCTCACCTTTGTCATCAGAACAGTTCCTTTCTACTTATCATATTTTTACAATAAATCTATTCAACCAAAATATTGCAAAGTTTTAATGATTATATGCTCAAAAAATTCTCAATAAGTGTCACTGATGTGATATAACATCAGTTATAAAAATTTAAAAGAGCTCACAAGTTGAAGCACCTCCAGTGAAGCCACAGACTGGAAATTACATTACTTGGCATTTATGTAATTCTGTGTTCTGTTTAAGAGGTTTACATATACCACCACTTCAGATGGATTCATGGTCATGTTGCTAAAATTCTGCTTTTACTCTAATCTGCCAAATGAAAGAAAAAATAATAATAAAAAAAAATTCTACTCACAACATGTTCCTGTCTAGAATTGCTAGGGAGGTGGTTGGAGCATTTCCACTGGAAAGTCATCATACCAGATGCAGAGAAATCAAGAAGTACAAATGCAGAGTGAAAAACCTTATGGGTTGCTGTACTCCCAGCAGTAACCTCTTAGAGGATAGTAATACATATAATAGCACTGATGCGGCCTCAGTATTGGGAAAACCCAGCTGTTTGTAGTTCCAGCAGAATTCTATCAATTTGGGAAAAAGGCAAACAAGGACTCCAAACAAAACAAACAAACGAAAAAACAAAAAAAACAACAAAAACCCAAACAAAATCACATTAATTTTGTTTCCAACCAATATTTCTAAAAAGAATTAAGAACTTTTGTGCAAAATAATGAAATTTTAAATGCTTGATGGAATAGTAGTTTCTTGGGAGAGAAGTGCGAAGTGTGTTGGAGTGCAGTGATGTGAAAAAATAACTCATTTTAGAAGAACTGAATCAGTTTTCACTTCCATTTTACATTCAGTAATACTATATATAATGTGGCACATTTTTCAACATAAAGATCTTCCCTGGACCTTCTAGGCTGCTGAATTTTTATACATCACACAGATACGATTTTATTCAGTAACTGCCTCTGACGATTTTACTTTAGTAGGCTAATGAAGATAACTAGAAGCTTGGATTTCACAATGTGGAATGCAAACTTCTCTCTTTTCTTTGCTTGTTCTTCGACCTTAGGAATTATCAAACATATCTATGTTTGAACTCTACAGTTAAACTAGTTGTTGCCTCATCTGTCTTTCACTATTTTCATTACTTCAGGTGCTACAAATTTAAATTAAAATAAATTACAAACCTTCAAATTCATGAGGACTTAAAAGGATAAAAGATATGAAAAAAATTCTAAAAGGCCATATAAACTGATTTTTTTTTCTGTTTGAGAGAAAAAGATTTCATTGTGAAATTCAAACGATTTTTCAAAAATTACCTAATATTTGAGGTCTTTTGGACTAGGAACTAACTCTTTTAATGGTCAAATAACTTAAATGTTTTCTTGGGCTCTATTCCAAATATGATATATTCAGATATAAGTTTTGGACTAGGCTGTCACAAAAGAGCTTACACAAGCTGAAGAATAGGACATTGCATGTTGCTTGGGCTAGGCGTAATGGGTCTAAGAATCTTTTTTAAAAATAGGACTTCTCAAGTTTTGATAACAAGGGAAAACCAAAGTTCCTAGAGTTTTGTAAAACCTTAGAAATCCAGTTGTCTTTGTGTGCTGCCCTGCTTCATTTTGAACCACATCAACCCACAATTGCTGTTAAGACTTCTGAGTCTGAACATCTTAGAAATTTCTGCTACATTCGCCAGCCACTATTATAGTCTAAAGAAAAGATGTTTTTGCTGTTCTACATACTGGCTGGCACCTGATGCATTTATCCAGAAAGTAGAAGGGTTGGATTCACTGTTTTTCCTCTCATCCTTGAGGAGCCTGAATGTATATCAAACGACAAGAATCATCAGCCTATCACCAGGAGATTGCACTTAAGGTGTGGCCACAGCAGTAATGGAGGCAATGCTGTCATTCAAGAAATATTATTCCCTGAAAAGCTAAAACTCTGCTACCTTCCATCTTCAGAACCACTAGACAACAAAATTCTTTCACCTCCTTCACCCTCTCCATGATCACAATTATTTTTTTTTTATTTATGCTTTGAAGAACTATTTTCCCACCCAGAGGAAACCTGATGCTGATTAAGATATTAAAAAAAATCAATTTAAACTCTTAGTTTTACTAATAGTAAAGTACTCCTCTTGTCCACTTCATGGACAAGTGCATTATGCAATTTTTTATATAAAAGATTACTATCAACATTTTTACCCCACTACATTCTCTAATTAAATCTTTTAATGGATGAGCTTGCTAAACCTAAGACTCTATGGTCAGGAGCATATTTCAAGGCAGCAGTAGGTTCTCTGCCTCGTTCCCTAACACACGCTGATAATTTTTTTTCAGTTGAATTTTGCACATCTCTAGATTAACACCCCCTATGACTTCCCCTGGGAAGTTTTCCCTCAAATCTTTCAGTCAGTCATTTTTCATGATGTCTGATCTAAATTTTCCTTGTCATTTTCATTTAACTCCTTCAAATTTTATAGCTTGTTCTCTCATTGACTACTTGATAATACAAAAGAAAGTTAACAGATGCTCTCACTAAATAATTAAAAGTGGAATGCAGGTTCAATGATGGAAAAAAAGAAGAAATTATCTGTTTTATGATTTGCATGCACAAACATTTCCCACACAACAAAGAGGAAACTCCCATTAAGTCATGTAGGTAAACTGATTACCACTCAGTCTCAAGCAAATACCAGAAAGTCCTTCAGACATACATGCGTGCATTTGGGAAAATAAGAATACAAACTTAATCCAAAAAGTACAAAGTCTGTCTTCTCAGAATATTTTCCATTGTGCATGTGCAACTCCTGGAGATTTCCTTATGATTGTAAGATTCTAAATCTTTCCATAACTGCATACAGCCTTATGTCTCTCCCATGTGTAAAGGGTCAGCTAGGATAGGTACAAGTCACAACTTTCAGAGTTAACATAAGGAAACATCTTTACTCACTCACATTTATGCCCCAGAACAAGAAGTGCTGTTTGTTTGGTGGGCCACTTTTCACAGTCTCAGGATCTAGTTTGAAAGGTACCTAGGCAGGTACAGGCTGAAGCATGCTCTTCGTTTTCGGAAACACCATTGAACTCATTATGTTTAATGCCTTTGAGGTCACACTAGACATCATCTACATCTTCAGACACATAAATACTCTTTACAAATCCTGCCTTTAGTCTGGTCTTTCACTACTCTGGTTTTGATGAAAGAGCTCTTCCTCAGGCACCTAGTCCTCCCTCTTGTCATCCAAAGTTTATAGCCTGTGCCATCCTACACTAAAGCTGTTTAGAGGCATCATTTTCAAAATGACTGAAAATTTAAAAAGTATATTAAAACAAAAATCCAAACACAGAAGAGCAATATTTTGACATGGATTGTTTCAGTTTTATCATCACAGATGAGGTAACAAGCAGTGGTACACATGGCAGGAATTTTTCTGGAGGCCAGGTTACTTATTTGTTGCTTATTCATCAGTTTTCTGTTTGTAAAAGTGGTAAAACTACCTTCATCACATCCAAAAGAAGTTCTGTGTTCTGTAATTATTGGATTTCTAATAATGTGATTTTTCTTTATTTTGTCCAGTACAAGTTATATGAAGTAGACTTTAATTGTCTATGGTGTTTTTTTAAATATTTCTTTATTTGTGTATTTTATTCACTGCCTGTTTTTTTTATTCAAAAGGGGTCTGATCCAAGCCAATAGTTGTGAAGGAAATTACTCTGATGAGCTTTGGAATATCACCTCAGAAATTACGTAACATGATTTTCTTGAGCTAGAGAATTAGTCAGTCATCCATTCTAGTGAGCTCATTCAAAGCGTTTTACAGCTGTTTCTTTACAGCCCTTTTCAGAGATTATTAACTTATGATATGATCTCTTCTAAATACAGCATAGTACATAGCACTCAGAGGCATTTTCTTATTGCATGCCTGTCAGGGAATAGACACTTAATGATATCCTGTCAATATCAGTGATAATACATACAGAATGTACCTCATCAAGTACTGAATCACAAACTCACATATTTCTTGAGGTCGGAAGGGAACTCTTGACATGACTTAGTGCAATTTCACTGTTCGAGCAGGGTCAACAAAGCAGGATGCCTTTGCTAAACTTCATGGGATTCTTGTCTGCTCAGTTCTTTAGCCTACTGATGGCCCTCTGAATGGTAGCACACCCATCTGGTATATTATAGCCATTCCTCCAGGTTTTGTACCAAACCTGATCAGGATGGGCCCTTCCCCATCAGCTAAGTCATTCATGACGTTAAATAGTATTGGTGCCAGTATTTGTTCCCTGGGGGAAGCTGTTAGTGACTGACCTCCAATTGGACTTCATACCACTGATCACAACACTTTTGGTCTGTTCAGTTTTAAATCCATCTCACAGATCACTTATGCATACTTTATTAGCTTTCCTTTGAGGGTCTTATGGGTGAGAGTATCAAAACCCTTACTAAAGGCAAGTAAAACAACATCCGCTGCTCTCCCCCAAAGTATCAAGCTAGTCATGTCATAGTAGAAGGCTATCAGATTGGGAAAACATGATTTCTCCTTCATAGAGCCATGATGACTTCTCCAATCTCTTTCTTTTCCTTCATGGTGTTGGGAGGATGGAGCCAGGCACTTCTTGGTGATGCCTAGTAATAGGATAGGAGGAAGCCATCATATGCTGAAGCACAGGAAGTTCCACCTGAATTTGAGGAAGAACTTCTTTATTGTGTGAGTGACCATGCACTGTAACAGATTGCCCAGAGAAACTGTGAAGTCTCCCTCACTCGAGATAGTCAAGAACCATCTGGACAGAATGCTTTGTGCAAGGATGACCCTTTCTGAGCAGGGAGATTGGACTAGATGACCCACTGTGGTCCCTTCTAACCTTGCCCTTCCGTAATTCTGTGATACGTCTGGAAATGGCTCCAGGATTAATTACTCCATGACTTTCCCAGGGACTGAGGTGAAGCTGGCCTGCCTGTAGTTTTCTAGATCATTCTGCTTGAAGATTGGCGTGACACTCTTCTTCAGTCTTATAGGAACATTTCCCAGTTCCCGTGACTTTTTAAAAATAGTTTTAAGTGTCCCTGCAAAGGCATTGTTCAGCTTTCTTATCACTGTAGGTGCATCACATCAGGCCCCACATGCTTATCTATCTCTGGTTTGCTGAAGTGTTCCCAACGTGATCCTGAGGGAAAGTTTGCCTTGCTGTGGTTTTAGGGAATTGGGATTTCTGGTCTTACCTATAAGACTGAGATAAAGGCATTGAGTAGCTAAGGCTTTTTTGTGTTCTATGTCACAGAGCCTCTGCCCCATTCAACAGTGGACACACATTTTGTTTCCTAGTCTTCCTATTTCTGTTTATGTATTTATGTAATCCTTTCTTGTTGCCCTTCACATCCCTTGCAGGATTCAAGTGCAGGTGGGCTTTGACTTTCCTAACACCATCTTGTAAGCATCCTTTTTATCTCTTGACATCAGCCAGGAACTCCTGCTCATCCATGCAAGCTTTCTAACACTTTTGCTTGTTTTCCTGCATGTTGAGATTGTTGAGCTTGGAGTAGATGATCCTTGAATATCAATCAGTTCACATGAAATTCCCTTGTCTCCAGAATCATGTCTTGTGAGATTCTTTCTAGAGCCTCTCTCAAAGGTTCATGGAACATTTGAGGAGAGAAGAAAGCTCTGGAGATCATCTTATTCCAAATCCCTGATCAAGCAGGGTCACTTATATTCAGTTGTTAAGGACCATGTGCATATGACTTTGAATGTTTCCAAGGATCGAAGCTTCACAAAATCACTAGGCAACCTGTGCCTATGCTTGCTCACTCTCACAGTAAAAAAGTATTTCCTGATGTTCAGGCAGAGAACTCCTGTGTTGCAGTTTGTGACCAGTGCCTCCTGCCCCGCTGAGAAGAGCCTGGCTTTGTCTTATTTATACCCTCCCTTCAGGTGTTTATAGA
Source organism: Campylorhamphus procurvoides (assembly GCA_013396655.1). NCBI lineage: Eukaryota > Metazoa > Chordata > Aves > Passeriformes > Dendrocolaptidae > Campylorhamphus > Campylorhamphus procurvoides. Next base: position 404,169 of record WBMV01004632.1, read on the forward strand.
CATTGATAAGGTGTCTCCTCCAGCCTTCCTCCAAGCCAAACTATCCCCTCTCTCTGTTTGCTCTCATATGAAAGGTGCTCCAGCCTCTATAAACCTTCATTGGACTCTTCCCGGCAGCTCCATTTCACTCTGGTGTTGAGGAGCCCAGCACTGGACACAGACGAGTAGCGGGGAAGGATCACCTTTCTTGATTTGCTGGCAACACTCCTAATACAACCAGGGATACCTTGGCCCCTTTTGTCATAAGGAAGTTTGCTGGCTCCTGCTTAACTGTTTTCCACCAAGTCTTTTTCTACAAAGCTGCTTTTCAGCCAGTTGGACCCAGCGGGGTTGCATGAGGTTATTCCTCCCTAAGTGCAGACTTCATGTTTTTCTCTGCTGATCAAAGAGAACAGGCCAATATCTGTGCTTCTGCTGTTCAGAGTGGTGATCCTGCTTTTTGCCCTACTCCAATCTCTTAGGATCCTGAATTCCACTGTCCCTGGTTAATGCAGCCCAAGGCTGTCTTGACTTCCACATCCCTGACCACTTCTTCCCTTCTTGTAAATATCAGGTCCACCCCTCCTTGTCCTGGATCACCTGTCTCAAGAAACTGTTTTCAGTGTAGAAACTCCAGAAACCTCCTATTTTGCTTTTGACTTATGTTGTCTTTCTAGCAGCTGTCAGGGTGACATGTCAGGCATGAGAGTCAGGGACTGGGAATATGAGATTGTCTTCCCGTTGTATGACAAAGGTCTCAGCTACTCTTTGCTGTTAGGAATGACTCGTTGATCTGCCCACCTGATCCCAACATAGCAATTCTCACCTCATCCCTCCTCACAAGGTGGAGCTCCACACTACCCAGCTTGTCTGTCACATGTAAGGCGAAGTCCTCTTCATTCCCAGCCTGTGGTTCTTAAAGGGTCTTTTGTGACACTCCATTTGTGTGAGCTATCCCACCGCACTCCATTATTTCAGTGAGGTCATAGTCCTGTGACTGCACACAGGCTTCTGAGTCCTCCTGTTTGTTTTCCGGGCTGTGTGCTTTACTATACATACATATACATACTCAAGTACGCTGATTCCCCATGAGGGAATGAGTTTCCCTCACCAGACTGTGGAGCAAGCACTTCCTTATTTACATCCCTGAGCTTGTGGTGATTCCTGTTTTGTTGATTGCTGTGTCCCTTCTCTTCACAGCACCTAGATCCTTTGCCAGCCTACCCTCTTCACCACTTGGTATCATGGAGGAAAGAATCAGCAAAAAATTGTCATACCCACATTCAGATAAATATCAACTAGTTTAATCTCCTGTGAAAATCAGCAGAAAATACAATTTTTAATAAAGATATCTGCGCTTTTTTTTCCCTAAATTTGGCACACTTAAAACATTGCTTCATTGCTCTTCATTCACAGAAAGACTCAGGGGTTTGAACTATTAAGTACTGCTAAAGTTGGTACTGTTTGTTCTCAAATCTTTCAGGAAAATCAAGGTTTTGTTCGGGTCTAGATTTGTGTTCTGGGCCTGAAGGGGCATTTTCCTTCAAAATATAATGCAGTATTTGACTCACCAATATATTTTCAGTCTGTTTTCAGTCTTGTATTGGATTCACACATTTATTGGGCTAATCTGATTGATGTAGTTCCTTACCAATAAACTACAAACTTTCATTCTTTATTACGACTTGACTTATAACCCTTCCACATACCACTGTAGCCTTTTCTTCAGTTACATGTTGAGATAAAACTTTTAATGATGCAGTTTCCATCCCTTGGGACAATTTCACGTCTTAGTTTTGTAGTTCATTATCCCTGTAGTTACTTTTTTTTTTTTAGTATACATTTTGAAATATCTAAATTTAGTGAGCTGTAGGCATTTAATTCTAATAATTATGCTAGGATTAATGATTGAAATTCAGTAGTAAAAATAGAATTTGAAGAGAAAAAATTAATTAAAATAATGTAATATTTACTATGGGACTTCTTTCTTATTGTTTTGTTGTAAGCAAAATTTTAAAAGTTTGGCTTTTTAAATGCATGATAGCAACTCAGATTTACAAGGAAATTAAAATATTCTTGATAAGGAATTGAAGTAATAATAATAATGTTAGTATCTTTTGTAGATTTTGTAGATTGTTCTTTAAATGATAATTACTGTTGAGGGTTTAGAAGTTTTGCTTATAATGCAGAAAAGACATCTATACTATAGCCCACATTGGACTTTGTAGCTGTAAAATATTACCTGAATATTTTGTGGATTTTGTTGTTTGTTGTGGGGTTTTTTGGTAGTTGGTTTGTTTGGGGGTTTTGTTTTTTTTTTCCTTTGAAAAGGAAACACAGACTTCATCTAAACCATTTTAGAGCAGCATTCTAGTACACAGGTGGCCAGTATCTATGGGAAAAAGAGCTGGAAAGAAGAACTAACTAAATACAACTCAAGTCTTTTTAGAAGCTTCCTTTAGTAACTGTTTCTTTAAAGAACTTTATGTGATATATAAACTACCAGCATAACTTAAACCACAAAGAAAGAAGCAGTCCTCTGATACTTAGTTGTCTTCTACACTAAAATATAGCTCTTTTGGTGACTCTGAGAGCCTGAAGTTAAATATCTAGTTTCTATTCACTGTACAAATTTAGGCATTTCAGAAAGAATTCTGCAGAAACCAGCATAAAGATCAGAGGCGTGTTTAGACTAGCCAGAAAGAGAGCCCAAATGGAAGAGCATTTTTTCAGTCTCATATTGGTCAGTTACCTCACTTTAGGTCCTGAATGGACACATGTCACAGTTTCAAGTACTTCTAGAAGCTATTCACTTGTCATGGTTGTGTCCCATAGAGCTCTCAAGAAACCCAACACCTACTTTCTGATGCTCCCAATTTTTTTATGCAATAACCTAGGGGTTACAACACCAGTTTCCGTGCCTGCTGAGATTTGAAACTTCTTCGGCTTCCTAAGCAAATATCATTAAGTACTACAATAGGGCATTCTAGGATAGGAACGGCCTTGCTGTATTTAGTGTTTAAAGTTATTATGTAAGGTGCTCAGTGACACTAAAATTCAGTTCTTACTTCTCTCTGTAGTGGTTGCTTTACTTACTCTATATTTTTTCCTTTGACCTAGCAAACATTTAATTATACTGCGCAAAGTAGAGCAACTTCAAAAGAAATTTAGAATGCCTTTCACTAGTAGCCTCTCCTTTAGTTTAATGACTAACATAGTCACTTGAAAAAAAAAAAAAAAGAAAGCAGAGTATGAAATGGAACCTAGATCTTTTATTACTTGGTTGAGTCCATTAACTGTCAGTTTATAAAATAAAGACTAAATTTAATCTCACTTTCTTCTCTCTTTTTAGACAGAAATACATTCAAGTCAGATGATACACATTAGAGAGAAAGCAAGCTTCTGGAGTGTGCAACTAGATGCAAAAATATGGACACCTGAGCAACTCTTGGCCAAAATAAAAAGTCTAGATGTCTACAGAACCTAAAAATTAAAGAAGACAGGGGTACCTTCAGAACTTACCAAAATATTGTTCTAAGAAGATAAGAAATATGTGTTTTCAGAACTTAAACAGGTTCAGTACTAGTTATCAGTAAAATGTATATTTAAGTACTTAAATATTTGTATCGGTTTGAGCTGACTACTAAAAGGCAAAGTACATGTAAAGTGGTGTTTAAAGGAGAGACATGTAAGACTCTAGTCCACATGTATTAGGATTCATTTTCTCTAAGTCCTAGTTCTGATCTACAGTTCCATAGCATTAGGATTTAATTTGTCACTTGCTTGTAAAATGGTACGCTACATTGAGATTAGATGTCCTTTCTAAGCATTGTTACAATTTAGTAAGACTGAGTTGCCACAGTGAAAATTGTATAGCTTCAGTAGATGGGAAACATATCTCTGTCAGGGGAAATCTGGGGAACAGAGTTTCTCAAGGCAGCACAAAAAGAGAATTGCTGTGAAGATGCATTATCTATGGATAGAAGAAATATGACTATAGAGGCAATTTGCTCAGCAGGCACATGAACTTGCATAGCTTAAGGAAGAACAGAATGAAAGCAACTCTTTTGGAAAAAAAATGCAAAGTCAGTTTTGGGTGTTTGTGATTTGATAGCATTGTTTGTTCCACAGTGGACTAATCATGTCTTCAGACTTTTTTCTCTCATTTTAGAAAAATACAGTTATATAATTTATAGGTAAAAACACATATGTTTGGATCCTAGTTCGAAATCCTAGCTAATATTTTAAACTGAACAAGGAAAACATTTAAATAGTACACTTAGATACAGTGTTGATTTAACATTAGCTGCACTTAATATTTTTACCAAATTACCTCAAACATTTAGTATTCAAGCCTTATAAATCAAACCTAAGACAATGAGATGTGGTTTTAAAACCTAATTTATGGTGTGGTTTTCTGGTTTTGATTACTTTGATATGCTCCTTCCCCACAAGTGTAAGGAGTAGAGATGAAAGTTGAGTAACACAATTCTGGAAAATACATGCTTCAGAGAGCAGATAATACAGTGGAGATGCATTAATAAACTAAATGAATAACTAGTGTAAGGAAGGAAGATACTTCTGCATGCACTTTTTGTGATAACGCACAGGACAAACTTTCAGAAACAGCTAGAGGGAAAATACTAGCTTTCTTAAAACCTGAAGATGGTTGAGGTTGACCACACAAACCAGACCTCCAAGATAACCAGCTGCTTTTGAAAACATGTCTTCATACATAATATGCAGCTGTTTCTTGTATGGAAAGTAAGAAGTTGGAGAGGGGTAGGGGTGAGAGTTATTGGTCTCCAGAAGGAATGAAGAATCAGACATTTTACCAAGATTCATGAAAGCATGAGAAAGAGTGATAATTTTCAAACTAGATCATTCATGATTTTTTTAATTTTTTTTTTATTTTATTCTTTAATTTTATCTGAGATTAATGAAAGATTATAGATGACCTTAATGCTCTTAGTCTTATGGTAATTTGTTTAGGAATAACAAGACTGAGTTTGCGAGCATTTATTATTTTCTTTGTCTTAGAAATTACACCTTAGAAAGCTCTCAGATATGTTTTCATAGTTTAACATACATCAAAATCTGACTCAAGAATATAAGTGCCAATACCTTCCTGTAAAAAAACATTTACAAAGAGGAACAAATATGTTTTAGTGCCACAATATGGAGTGATGCAAATAACCATATTCACAGAAAACTTATCTATCTAAATCACCAGCACTCTCGCAAGATTTTAAAATACAATAAAAGCTCAAATATTTTTCTCATCATAAACTGGAATTCAAAGCTGGCATCCACCACCAGTTTATTAAAGACTGTTTTCCTTGATATTATTAATATAGGCAGTAAGATTAAAATATCCAGCATCTCAAGGTTGACATATCTGTTGTCTCCCTGTTGTGCTGAAATAATTTGCTGAAAAGTGTTTGTTCAGAATAAGACAGGTGTACTGTGCATAGTTTAGACTGTTTTTATGCTGAGGGGACTTTGCACATGTTTGGACCATATTTTTGTCAAATATATTGGTCATGTATAATATAAGCAGAAGGCTGTTATGTTGCATGGACACATGCAAACATCAAGGTGAAAACAGATCCAAATACTTATAGTCAGCAAATATACAATTTCTCTAGCAATAAAACTATTAATATTTAATGCAAAAGAATCTAAATTGGGAAAAAATAAAAAGAGGGAGTGAAAAAGGAGTGGGAAGCTTATAAGAAGTGGCCCCTTGGGAACAGAATACAAGAAAGATGATATAGACTTATGATTTTCATTAAAACATAAATCTGAGGCAGGTCTGAAAGAAAACGATGCCATCAGAACTGCAAAGGAGACTGATAAATCCTTGCCCTAACCTGCTTCCTGAAACATGCAAGAAATTAATGACTATGAGGAGTGGAGTATTGGAAATAGGATTAAATGTAAATACAGTATCCTCAATGGTAAGAGTTAAACCAAGAATTTGTCATAAACTGGAAGATCATCAGCCAGAAGCGAATGAAAAAGAAGGTAACCTTATAAGTGGATCAGAAGATGTCTCAAGGAGAAACCAGCCAAGAGAAAGGTAAGTGTGTTTCTAGAATATGAAGGCACAAAAGCTTCCAGTATAAAACCTGAAATATTAATTTTACTCTGCACATCACTTCTCTGGAATATGGTATACTACTCTGGTCACTCGTATTAAAAGCAAAAAACCAAAAAAACCAAACAACAACAACAAAACAAACAACAACAAAAAACCAACCAAACAAAACAATCAGCATGGATAAAGGTGAGTGCTACTAGAACAACTAAAGGAATAAAAAGTCTTAAGAGAGTATTGTTTGTAAATGCAAAAGTGAGTTAAATGGAAGAGGCAAAGATATAAGGAATATTAAACCAAAGAAAAAAGGATTTCAAGCTGCTCAAGAGCACACTGAGTCTGAACACTAAAATGCTTTCACCTGTCAGAGTGGTACTTGAATGGCCTTTCATTTCAGCTAGCAGGGACAAAACCCAGCTATAAGGTAGCTGCTATTTCAGTCAAGACCAGTAAATATAATGTTCATTTTTTCCAAACACGAATATAAATTTAGTGGTTGGGAGCATTCAGTCCTATTCAGAGTTGTCCATTTCTTCAACCTTCAGACAAATTAGTGATCTAATCCAGTCTTGATTAGATTTCTCTTTCATGTCTCCTGGCAAAGGCAAAGATCCTGATCACTGCACATTCTTCATTTCTTTGAAAGGCTTTCTTAAGAAAATATATATTTTTTTTTTGGACCAGAATATTTACAGGCTCCATGTTAAGCATTTCTTGAAAACTTCCGCTGTCTTATTTCAGTAGTATAATGTACTGAGTTAATTCCGGTTAGCATGGTTCTCTGAAACATCAAGTGCTTCTATGAAGTTGTGGAAAATTATTGATCAAGTGAGGTAAAGGAGAACACATGATAGGATAGTGGAAATTTTGAAGGTTCCTATGAAACTGAGAGACCTGAGTATTCAATTAGCAAAATAAACATCCACATTTATACTACCATGATTATAACTGGCTAACAGAAGTGCAGGATTTATAGCAAGCTTCCAATAGTAGAAGAACTTCTAAACTGAAAATATCTCCAGATATAGAAGATCATCGCTTTTGTAAAAATAGCATTTGACCATGCAGAGAGTAAAAAGCCAAACAAATAATAATATATTTATATTACTTTCACTTTTGAATTTCACTTATGCACTTCTGACTTTTTAGCATCTCATTTAAGAAGCACATTTATAATTGATAAAATGATAAAAGTTTGATTATTTTCCTGTGCTATCGTATACTTTAAAATAATTGAGCCTAGAGGTGCAGAGGGAAACAACATTCTTTCTAATTGGGTTCATCTGAACTTTTTACAATCTACTCTGAGAAAATTTAATTGGTAATTAACAGCACTTCAGATCATCTATTCGTGAGGTTTTAAAAATACATGAAAAGCTGACAACTCATTGACTGAATGAAAAACAGTGTACACAATTAAATATAAAGAAAATCTTGATTGCCTAAATCAAAGCTTACTGTGTTAGGCAGATGAATGAAATTTGTTACGTGAAGACTTCTTTTAATGTCCAAATTGGTTTTTAAATATATTAACTCTCAAACTATTCAGTGCCACATCACAGACCTCCCTTCTAGAGAGCAAAGGGGAGGAGGCAGTCCATTACAGCAGGTCAGAGGTGTTGTCTTCCATGATTCACAGCTTCCAGCTGCTGACTTCTGGCACTAGGGTAGGAGGTTATAGATGTTGCAACATTTAACCACACATTTTCATGGAAAATGTTTGGGCAGAGATTCTACAAGAGTTATGTCCCTTTTTCACCAGATTCACTGAGTCAGAAATATTCCAATATACAGTGCATCTAAGAAGTTAGTGGATTTATTCCAGTGCTGATAATAATACATGCACCTCTTGCCTATATGCTGAAGATAACAAAACCCAAGAGACAAGCTTAACAACCTTTCATCTCTATTTCCCTCCTAGTTAATCTGAGGTACAAGAATACTGAAACACATTCACTGCAGTCAGTATCTGAACTGGAACTAACAATAAATTGATGCTGATTTTTAGGTTAAATTTTAGCCTCAAGACTGTGTGTTTTCTTTATGCACAAAAAGAAAAGAAGCACATAATAATGTTGAATAGATACAGGAAATGCAGTCTATATAGGTGTATATATATATAAAGACTTGAAATTCAACTGAATATATGTACTGCACAGGTTCATCTGCAGGGAAGATGAGGATAATTTTATATGACCATGCACCATGTTTATTTTCCTCTCACTATAATAAATAATAAATAAATTCTAGCACCAGGAGGATATTGGTAAGAGGCAGTAGCTGAATGTAAAATCCCAGATGGGACAAAATAATAAACACAGGTGCATGCTTGACAGATGGTGAATAACTCTTACTTCAGTAGGAAAAGGTTCAACACAAGATTGACCTTAAGTTGTTTGACACCTTTGAATACCATCAGACAAACATACAAGCAAAGAAGCCATTACTCCTGCAGTGAAGAATTAGGCATGTTTATGTTAAAGGAGAGCAAATATTAAACCCTGCACATGAAGGTAAACTTGTTCATTCCAGTGGGGTTGCCAACTCACCTCTATCTTTTTGTGTGACTCTAACTTTCTGTAAATTGAGGTGGAGCCTTTAGGACAACCACAAAGTTGACAGGATTATCAGCCTGCCAACAAATATACCCCTGTGTGATTGATTCTTATTTGCCAGTTCTCCAGATCAAGTTAAATTGCATGAAGGACCGATTGTCAGGAACAGCTTAAACAGTTCATGAACAGGTAAAGAAACCAGAAAATTTTTTCTCATTTCTTCCTTTCTTAACTTAATTCTTCTTTATATCTTTTTTAACTTGAGAAAATGCAAATCAGTTATAAATGCAAATAATTTATATAAGAAAAGGGCCACAGAGCCCTTTTACACAGGAAAAAATAATATATGTGATGCTTAAAAAGTCTAATTCTCATTTGCTTCCTGGAAGCCAGTTACAGGAAAACATAATACATGCTAAAGAAGAGGAAAACAATAAATATTACACGAGGGCTTTGAGGCCATTCCTACACATATATCTCACAAGCAACATACTGTGACTTCTAAGGGTATTTGGCATGAAGATTTAGTGTAGGCAACTCCTTTAGTGTAAGACTCTGATCCCAAGTCTTAAGTCAATATGGAAATGTTTGGCCGGAATAATCAGTACTTGTGACTACAACTGACTCCTGCGTTCCAAAAGAACAACACAAAATGCTGATTTTATAAAAGGAAGAAAGAGACTTAGAAAATACTGTAAATTTCTTCTTTATTTTAAGCAGAGCTAGTGAGCTCTGAGTCAGATCTTTACCAAATGAAGAGCATGAATACAACTGTAAGTGAAGCCTTAGGAGCACTGATAGTCCTGACACAAATAGTGGGCTATTGAGGAATGATGACAAGAGATAATAAGTACCCTTGTGAGCTATTTGTACAGCAATTACTAGAAATAATTTCTACTGGGATTGTCAAAAAAATTACATTGAATAAGGGATTAAGTATAAGAGGATTATTTCAGTAGTGCTTTTGGTTCTTATTTTTAAGTTTCATGGTTCTGTCAGAGTGCAAAAACAAGGTAAATACGCTTCCGCTATTAATCACTCAAACTCTCTTTAGAACAGGAGCAATTGTTTTTATGTGCTGTGTTCTTTTACCCTAGTTCAGGGTGGTGGTTTGGATGAGATTAATTAGATTCCTTTTGCTGTTTATTTGATTTATTGATGTTCTCTGCCAGACAAACCAAAGCTACTAGAGATACCTAGATGAAAGTCAGAGATGTTTAAAAGGTCCGAGGCAAATTATTTATTTATCTTAACCAAATTTCAGTGGTATGCTTATAGTGAAGAGACTTTTCTGTCTCTAAGTCTCTTACACGACTATATCCATATGCATGGGTCTCTCTGTTATGGATATATATGAGAATTAAAAATTATAACAAATTAAAATCAGGATCAAGGACAAAAGCAGTTTCTACATCTCTCAACAAACCAGTTAGATGGCAACTCTTTAGCAGAATAACACAATGTTTGAAATGAACAACTCTTTCTAAAGAAGTGCAAATAATATTCTCTCTGATTATAGACATTGTAGCTGAGCAGGGATATAAGAGATGTTGTAAATCCATTAGTGAAGCGCTGCTTGCCTTCATTTCAGTTTAATATTTCTTAAAGCTATAAAATTGTATTATGTTAATGTAATGTACAGTCCAAGTGATAAAGGCAGCTAATGTGATTACCACTCACTGTGCTATAAACCTTTCAGCAAAGCTGCAGATAGATTGCTATTCAACTGTTCCTCATGATGACAGTGTTATACAGAGCAGATCACATGCTGAAAGCATCATCTGATTGTTGGGACATTCATACATGCCAAAATGTTTGACTCTAGAACAGACCTTTAAAGTAGTACCTCGCTTATTTTGTGGTAAGCAAGGCCTAGCAGACCAAAGGTCCTTAGTTAAATTATGCATGCAAAGGACAAAGCTAGCGATGTCACTATTGTGACATTATCACAGATCAGATCACGGAAATTTCAGTTTTTCTGGTATTAATGCTCTCCTCTTCATCTTGCTTTCAAAATAACAGTTTACTGAAAATGGTGGAGAATCTTTCTCAATTTTCTTATGCTCATAAGGCTGCTATTTTTTTCAGTTATTTGCCTTTCACATTATGAAGTGGCAATTTTACTTCATTCTGTAAGCTTGCATTATACTTTAATTCTGTAATTCTATTAGATAATTCACAATAAAATTCTGGTTCACAAACAGAAGTATTACGTTGAGAATAATCAGAACAAAATCTGAATCTGGAGTCAAGACATTAACTGTTTCACTGGAACTTGGAATTCAATGACCAACTTTCTCTTGTAGGACAGACTTGCACATTTCGTTCCAAGACACTGGAAAAAGATAAGAAGAGATGGAAATATTAACTATAGAAGGCATGTAGCCAAACAGTCCATTAAAGGGTCCAGTAAAACTTCCATCTGACGTGGCCTTTCCCTCTCATTCATCTGTTGCAAAATTCAGTGCAGCCACTGCCTACACATGGTTATTATATTTTTTTCAAGGGCTTCTGAAGGAAGAAACTGTCTTTTTGTGTTCAAAAATATGGTAATGCATAAGGACTGTCTTCCCTATTGCTCACTTGTAAATGCCTGTGCTTTGCTATCTAGAGGTAACTCAGTTCTAGATGAGAATATCAGCAGAACAGGACTAAGCAAAAGCAAACTACTGCACAGTTTCATGCCCTACCACACACTGCCTTCGTTCTCCTGAATCCATGCTTGGAGACATTCATCCAGTTTTCCTGAAGCCAATAAGCTTAATGGCCAACAGTAGAAACTGAGGAAAGGTAAATGATCAAAGTATAGGAAAAGGAATAAGGTTTGTTCAGCCCAGAGAAGAGAAGGTGGCACATAACAGGAGCATGGTGACCTATGAGAAGGTTATCATGAGTAGGTTTCTTCATGTTGGTTTATGACAGGGGAACAAATGAATATAAGAGATATTTTTTTCATCAGGACTGTTAAACAGATTCCCCACAGCAGCTGTGCAGCATACAGTCTTGGAGGTTTTCAAGATCTGACTGTATAAAGTGCTGAGGAACTCAGTCTGATCTTGTGACTGTTTCAACTTTGGTAGGACCTACTTAAGGTCCCTCCCAGTCTGTCTTATTTTGTGATACTGTGATGTATTTTCAGTAAAATGTTATCTAGTATTGAGTTGTCAGAGGGGGTGGCAGTGTTAAAAAATTAGTGGTAAATAAATGGAGAGCTATGAGCAATTTGTTATGAAACCAATTCTCCGGACATTGAAATTGTTAGAAAATTATCATTTCCTTTCCCATAATAGGCAAAGATACCTTGACTAAGAATTTAGGAAACATATTTTCAATTGATCACTGGAAAGAAAAGCTGTTGAGACACTTTATGAATAATATGAACAGTTTGTTCATGTTACTTATGGAAGAAACACATTAGTCACATCTCTCTCCACCCTCTTGTCTTGCCCACTGTATTACTTTATTCATGCCAGATTGTATGTAAGCTTATGCAGACATATAATTCCTTTTTACTCTCTGACTCAAGAGAGGGGCTAAAAGCTACTAGAAAACATACCATATTAAAAACTTAAGAACTCAAAAGAACATGCATAATAAGTATCACTTTCAAAGAGAATTGGGAGCAAAATTCCCACTCTAGTTACAGCTGTAGACACCTCCCAGGACTTCCCAAATCCTTGCATCTAGGTGCTTAAATGTGGTTTCATATCTAATGTCATGAAACCCAGCAGTATATTAAAGCTTAAAAAGTCAGAGCAAAGAATTTCAGATTCTTTCTAATGGTGATTAATTAATTTTGTATTCATTTGAGTAGCATTAATCAGAATTAATTCATTTAACATGAACATGGATAAAACATTTAATTTCTTCTGCATTTCAGAAGAACCTATTTGAATGAATAATTGTACAAAAATGAATAGCAGAAAGAAAGGCACTGAAAGTTTGCATGCTAGCCATAAATTGTACAATAAAATAACATAAATTCTTGAGTACTTTATTTGTTCATCTTTACTAAGTGGCACATTCACTCCATGTGCATATGGTATAGGATATATATAGTCCTGCGCAATGGTAAACATAAAATATAAAGTTAGTTTATGTTTTGACACATGCTCTTACATTATTTCAGCAGTAACAATCAGTAAGAACGTCAGACAAACATCATGATAAAACCTAGTGGACCTGCCATTTTTTTGTTTAAAATTGAGGATTAGTCATTTTTCCCTTTTTCTAGACTTCTGCAGCAAGTGTTACATAAGACACATAAAAATCTCAGTACCTCAGTGCCTACCATGACATAGTTCTTCAAATAATGTTTTCCTAACTATCTAATCTCTTTGGAACTGCTGCCTTCTTCCCTTTGTCTGTATTTTTTTTCTCCCAGAATCTGTCCTCTAGAGATCACCTTAGGCAGTTCAGCATTTAAGGTTCCAAAGCAGTTCCTGAAATCCTTACTTCCAAGCAAAAGTATTTTAACTTTTAAGTAGATGCACCGGAATAATTTGGACTACTTTTCAAACCATTAGCAGGAACTTCAAAGTTATGAGACTCAAAGCCTTGTAAACCACATCCCTGTGAGGATGTTCAGTATTACCTGGAGTTCAATGACTCAGTCACAGATTAACTAGCTTCCTAAGCTTTCAAACTAGAGCTCCAGAAAATTTATACCAAAACCAAATATCCAGATGTAACCAAATGCTGAGTTCTTAGTGGATTTATCTATGAGGTGAACTTGTCTAGGAGCAGACTCACATCTATAATGTAAATAAAGTATTAGAAATCTGCTTCCTAAAAGTAATGACAAGGAATAAAATTCTTTTGCTATGCAATTTATTATATTGAAAGAAAGCATAAATTGGGTGGATTTACCTTACCCAACTGCAAGTGACTGAAGGCCAGGTACCTCGTTTTCCCCAGAAAGGATGAGCAACAGATAAGATGTAGAATATGTTCTTCCCTCTACTGAAAGAAAGGCAAAAAGATTTCACATGAGTAAACTTTTTTTAATTCACCTTAAAATGTTATTCAACAAGTGCATCCATGCTAAGGATTTCCAGATTTTCATCTTAATCACATTGTATTATTTGTTTTCTTAATACTGAAACTGTATCATTTTTTTTGCTTCAGCTGTGGAGGACCATCCCTGACATCCATATTTTGGATAATGTAAATTCTTTCAATGAATTCAGGGCTAAGAAAACAGCGGTCAGATTAAAGTTTATCTTTTGACATATATCTGTGTTTCTGTAGCTTTTAAGATAGGAAAGTTTGAAAGACTCAAATATTGTGACAACCTTCCAGATTTAGAAAGAAGTTTGGTAATTCATGACAGCTTCTAACCAATCACTCCAAGTCTCTGCAGATTTGGAAGTGTAACATTTACACTGTTGAGCCCTTCAGCATATTGCATATAGCAATTTTTTAGACTTGGTTTCCAGTGTGATGGATTGCAACCATAATGATACCATTAGTTCAGTTTCACATGTTTTTAGACATAAAAATCTTGTGCATTTGGAAGCAAGTTAAATATCGCTTTGAACATCAGGAATCAGAACTTCACATCACAGTGAACAAATAGTGAGCATTTTTTTTTTAAATGACATGTGAACAAAGGCTTGATATCACCTTCTCCTAAAACACAGCTGAGGAGAGAAAAAAACTTGTTAATACAATGTATTTTTTATTGCATATGTTTTGCATTGCTGATGACAGCCTAAACATATTTTTGCTTTATATGAATACTGAATGATAAAAAATTCCTAATACACTTCATTTCCTGTTCTTGATGGTGACAAGGATGCATTTAATACACTGTGGAAAGAGAATAGAATCAGCAGCCAGCTAACAAGCTTAGTGTGCAGGTAAATCCTTGACTGACCAATCAAAGAGAAGAGATAAAACATATATTCCCCTAAAATGATAACTAGAAACTGGCTATGTTCATTACTGACATACCCCAAGCCCTTATCAGCACATCTGGTAGTTTATGCCTCTCATGCAGTTTACAAATCTTGAATAATCTGACAAGATTCATATGTGGTTACCAGTCTTGTAAATAATCTTAGTGGGGTTTGAGGGGGAAGGAAGGCAAATTAAGACTCTGAAGGGCAGCTTCTCAGATGGCAGCTTGCAATGACAGTTTGACAGACTTTCTGGTGTTGTGGAAGAATTATATGTAATAACTGTATGAATCGCTCCCTTTCCTCCAAGGATTACATATTTCTTAAAGTGTCATAAATACAAAGCTGTGGGATGCATTGCTAGGTAGGAAAATATGAAAATCTATTTTATTTCCCTTGCAACTCGTTTGCATAATGTAATCTGGAGGGTTGTGTTTATCAGTGGTGGGAAGGCAGTTTAAACAAATGTTCGACATATGTATAACATGAGTAGCAAAAGGTCCTGGTCTTAGCAGGCAGCTAAAAGAGTAGACAAAGGCCAGCATGTCTGCATTCTCTCTGCATCATATTGACAGCAAATAATAGTTTCCTAACAGAATATCTGTCAAATTGGAAACATTGGCCAAGCATTTTGTTCTGGCTGATAAAGACTTTTCAAGTGAGTCATTATACTGGGAGGCAGCTACTGCCATTTCAAAAAGTGTTTTGAGACTACAGCAATTCCATATCACTGTAATTCAACAGCAACTAACTAACTAACTAGCTATGTGCCACAGACTCCATCTAGTATGACTGTTTCCATGGTAATTGGATATCCAGGCATTTTACTGAAACCTGTTTGCCAGTTATTGCTAAGGACTAGGCAGTAAATCCTGACTTTTCCTTTCTACAGATTGACTGGTAGGCACGCTGAATAATTAACATTCATCATTTCCAGATTCATAGTGTATAACTGACTATTCACGTTCCAAAAATACATTGATAGCTTGTGTTCTGTCTCCCTTTTCTTTCATCCAGTCTACTGAAACATTCTAAGCTAAACCTCTCATCTCCTTACATTAACATACTGCAGTAAAAATACCTGTTTGACTCAAAACATACAAGATTTTATACAAGGAGTTATTTTACCTCTGATAGTGGCCAATGCATCTATTTAATTTATAGGATTTAATGAAGAATTACAAATCTAGTGTCTTCTCACAAAAAAAGCTTATTTAAAATCTGCATTATCTTTTGTCAACCCACTCTGATCTCTGGGTGTAAAACAGCTTTAGTCCATGACAACAGTTACAGAATGAGCTATAGCCCTACTGAGAATGAAACAGGGAAATGGACAAGGGAAGGAAAAAATGAATTGTCTGGTGTCTTTGATAAACTGAAAACAAGTGTTATGACAATTATTTTCTGTGCCTGTTCTTACCCAGCCTTTCTTCTAAATGATTTGTTTATGTGCCAGTAAAAAACAGGTCCTGTTTTTAATCTCATATTCCATCTGCTTCTGGAATTACTGATAAGGGCAGGTGGCAAATGAGTTCTCATTTTCCAATTTTCTCCATGGGGAAAATTCTGCCTCCTTGTCTAGGCTGAGTAGTTCTTTACCAGTCTTTGGATAGAGTAAGGAACAACTTCAGCTGCGTACTCATAACAGAACCTGACTCAGTATGAAATGAGTGCCCATACGGTTTAATGTTACATGTGTGATGTACTCAGTTTATTATGAAACAGCGATGTTAGTTGGAAGATTTCAGTACAATAAACCAAAACCTGACTTAAAGGTGTCTGCTTTATGACTAGTCTTTTCAGTAGTATGTCTACATACAGTTGTTTCTGCACCTGTTTGTATAATTGTGTTTTGTTGAATATAATGCTTTGAAAGATTGTATTTAGAGCAAGAATTTTTTATTTTTTTTCACAGTGTCAGGTTCTAACCAAGGAAACATCATATAAAAGAAGTGGCAGCTTGAGGCCTATATCCACCAATCTAATTTCTGAATGTCAAGATTTTTGCTGTCATTTAAATGAAAATCAAAATCAGGTGTATAACTGAGTCTTACATCTTCAAACACACATTAATACATTTACATTAGTATATATACTCATACATATATATTCGTGCATGTAAGCATGATATAAGGACATACAAGTCTCTGACAAAGAGGGCACGAGTGATTTTCAAGAGGCTTACTTGACAGAATAATAATTCATTGATCTCTCTGCCTTATTGAGGGCTGATAATAGAATAGCCTGAGGGGAAGAATCCATGCCAGAATCCTGGATCAAAGGCTTTACCTCTTTTCTCACATAGGTGCTGAATCCATGGCATATTTCCAAGTAAAAGTGCCTGCAGCAACATTTGCTAATTGCAGGTTGTGTTCTATTGTTTCCAAACAGGGTGAAAGTGACAGAAGTTTAACTGTAAATAATTACACACTTGAGTAAGTATGTGATTAGCCCTATTTGTTGTGGTTGGGACTAGAGTGACAGGACAAGAATGGAGTGATTGCATTATTTACAGCTTAATTGTAGACAAGTAATTACTTATGTAAGCTGGTGTTGTGGGGTCAGGGAATACATGCCTGAGAAGTCTAGGGTTTGAATGGAAACTTCAGAAAATGGGTTACCAAATGATGTATCAGAAGTGAAAATTCTATGTGTTTATCTAAGTACAGAGGAGGTTCCTTAATTAAACATATTGGAATGTTAAACGTCTTGCAACCAAGGATTAGATTTAATATTTAAACCAGGGCTTCCAGCCTAATAAATCACAAATGCCACCTAGTGGCTTTTTCTATTTAGTGAATCGTTTCATTAAAAAAAAAAAAAAAAAAGTAGAAAAAGGTCCTTGTTTTTTACCACTGTTATTTCCACGACTGTGCATATATTTGAGGAGATTGTCTGAGAACACTTTTTTACACCTAGTTTCCAACTACATTTTCTTTGCATTGGATCAGTTTGTGAAAATCTTACTTGTGTTGGCAAGTAGCAGTGAATAATCCCATCATTAAAATGTAGTTAAACTCCCTGTTTTGGAATTGTATTTTAACTATGTGGTCTCCTTGTACCAAGTAGAAGAAGGTGCTGATTTACAAAAGGAGACATTAAGTCAGTAATAAGGTTAACTTTGTTGATTTAGTTAACATGCCAGTAAATTACCCTCATTTATTAATATTTTTCTAAGATGGTTCAACCGCATAAATAAAGACTTCATTTTTTACTTGTGTGGTCCACTTTCAAAATGACAAAATATTCTAAAATCAGAATTGAGGTCCAGCCATAGAGAAAGAAAAGAAAGAAAAAA
>WBMV01004632.1:422067-441141 GCA_013396655.1 Campylorhamphus procurvoides
AGGGAGGGAGGGAGGAAGGAAGCTTGTTGTTTGGAGGGAAAATAATTGCAGTATGATGAAACTGTTGCTGAGCTGTCTGTATGATTTTAGATACATTTTGAAATTCATGACAGTAAACTTACAGGATCAGAATAAAATTTAGTTGTAATGATCATGGTATCATGCTAATTCCTAGTTCTCTATGTTTCCACATCTTTGCAAGCAACTGCATAAGTTGAGTTTATGATAGATAGAAGAGTGAAAAACTACATAAAATCCTGGCAGTTTTAAATGATAGAATTGCATTTGGATTAAGTTCTACTTTGAAAAAGGTATTTTTAAAAACAAATTCCTGCTTTTACTTACCAGTGACCAGAATAAGTAAATTTTAATTAACTTCTGAAGGCTTACCTTAGATTTTTATTAGACATAATTGCCTCTTTTTCTATCTTGAAATCAATTTCTTTTTCCATTAGTCTTTCCCTTTTTCCCCTCTCAAATTTATTATTGATAAATACAATGCAAAAAATAATAAAATCTATAAAGTGAAATAAATAAGGTAGAGTTAAAATAATGAAGAATTAAAGGCTCTATAGAACTCTAGCATTATAAGAGCTATTTCAGGCTGGAAGGGACTTCAGAAAGTCTCTCAAAGCTGAGTCAGATGTAAGATACCTCCAGGCTGCCCAGGGCTTTAGGCAACATGGTCTTGAAAACCACTGAGAAGAAAGACATCACAACCTCACTTAGCAACCTGGTTACAACCCGGTTATCTTCTTGGCTGCCTTCATGGTGAAAGAAAGATGTTTCTGTTAGACTCACCTTGGACCTCATTTGTTTGAACTGGTCTTGTGTTGATGATGCCCTCGTAGGCATTGGTAGGCTGCTATTAGCCACCTGCCAAAGCTGTCTTCTCTAAGCTGAACAAACTCCCTCAACCTCTTCTCACAGAGCAAGAACTCCAGCTCCCTGGCCATCTTAGTAGTCCCCTACTCAACAAATATCAATCAGTTAATTATTGCCTTCCTTATAATGAAGGGAGACTGAACCTGGATATAGTATTCTAGATTAGTCTAAAAATTATGAAGTAAAGGAGAACAGTGATTGTCCTGACTTTAAGCACGTTCTCTCTTCTAGAAGCTTAGTTGACTGAGTCCAGCTGCTAGCAGCTATTGCGAGGGTCTACATGTGAAAAAGATTTTGAAAATGTTAACTTTTTTTGTTCTGAGACACCAGGAGCTTAAAAATCTCAGAATCACTGGAAATTGAATCTTATAAGGAGTGCAAACATTTTTAAAAAAAATCTTTCATTTGTAACCTGATTCAGCAAAAAGCTTTAGATTGAGACATTGAGGTTTTATATTTTGGCATAACTATTTTGGCACAGTATCTAGAAAAAACTATTAGTGACTTTCAAAAACTTTTGAATAGTCAATTTGCTGTGACAAACTGTGATTAGCCTTCCTTTTTTTTCCTCTACTTGGACATAAGTGCACTCCCTTGATTTCAGAACTTGAAAATAATATCAATGATAAATTGCAATCAAGTGATGTAGCTATACATAGGTAGCTAAGGAAACTGTTTATGTTTTAAAATATTCAAGGACACATATTTTGGTAATTATTTCTAGGGAAGCTTAGTGTTGTACATATTGCATATGGAAGCTTAGCGGTGCCTAACTGTTCAAGGTGTTATGTTTCCCAAAATTGAGCTGAATCCACTCAGAATTGTTCCCTCTGAAGCATTAATTGACATTGGATAATGCAGTTGTTTCTACATCAGACTCATTAATAATACCATCTATTTGCAAAAAAATTTCTATGGAATGTTCTGCATTTCTTTATGGCGTGACCCTACAACTTTCATATGCCACAACCTTTATGTGCTTTTAGAGTATGTTTATCTTTGAATAAAATAATTTCACTAAGTTAATTTCATGGGATTAATTCCAGTTGCAGAGATTTTAATGTAATTGGAATTTGTTCTATTTTTCAGTGTGATGGAAAGGAAGTGGAGGTCCCTTCCTCTCCAAAGGTCATGAAACAACTCAGTGAGAGAATATGGTGCAAAATGTCACCTCTGATCATAATTATTTTCTTTGTGAACGCTACAGTGGGTTTTGGTGGGGGTTTTTTAGGGTTTTCTTTATAGTTTAGTCTATCCTTTAATCATGTTCTTTGAAGTTCCTTAAAATAGCACAGTATATAAGAAACCTCATATTGTGTTTTAAAATTGAATCTGAGCTAATATAATACAATTTTTAAAGTGTAAATTGTTTTACATCTTTGTACAAAGAAAATAATAGATGACTGATTTTGGTTACATAATTTAGGAAAGAGGAACAGCTTTTCTGAGTGGACACAGTTACTTGTCATGGAAAGTGGGAACACGTTAAGACTCCATGGCTGCAGTGAGTTATTAATGACACTACTAATAACAGTAATTGGAATGTTTGTCAGTTTTCTTGACCTATATTATTCCATACTCTATTATTCCCTACTCTTGCTTACTTATGATTTTCCTTTCTTCCCCCTCTTGTTTCACTCATGTATGCAAATCCATTATGGACAGTAAAATGAACAAAGATCTGGTAATAAATCTATCATGATATTAATTTAGTTTCTCATACATTTCTTCCTTTCTGCTTTGTCATCTGCCCTTTTTTAAAAAATATATATATACACACACACACACACATACATACTTGGAAACCCTCAGGGACAGGCACTATGTTGTATTGTGAAGTGATTGAAACAAGCATTCAGCTGTGTACTAACAGTATATCTATGTATATACATTTTTTAATTCTTATATTGTATGTAAAAAATAGCCAAAGATCTCTTAAAGTAGTCAATATCTTACTCTACTACTACACAAGCTAAGAGTACAATGTCGTTTGTATATGTTCAGCTTTAATCAAAATATCTTCATAGGTGGTACTTCATGTCAATAAACGCTGGGCAAAATCACTGGAAGATTTAATTTTGTGAGTACTTATTCATCAGTAATAAATAGCGAATTCATTAATTTCATAAGTGACTTTCTGACTAATTTCTTTGCTACAGTTCCATACTTTGGTGTGAATAAGACTAAGATGTTTAGTATTGTCTAATAGTGGGTTCTTATGTTGAATTTTTTATGTAACCCAATGCAACTTTAATGAAAGTCAACAGAATACATCTTGCCATCATTAGCTCACATCAATCATATAGACTAGGATCTCAATCCATAGTAAGCCCCCATCTAGATCATTCGGTAGTTTTCGTCTATCCAGGCAGTCCAAATTTTTGTGTCATGAGAATGAATGTATGACTGCATTTCTCTTTAATTAGAGAATCCATCATAATTGTCCTTCAGACTTGGTAACAGGGCATAGTCCTCTAAGAAAAAAGATGAGAACTAGCCTGTAAGACACAATGTTTATGCCATAGCTCCTGAATCCCTCTTACTTTGTTCATACTGTGTTTCCTTAACATCCAATACAGCCTACAGAAATCTTCTTTGTTTCCACTTGCACACAGTAGAGGGAAGAAATAGGCCATGAGAGTTCTAGAAGTCAAAACAGAAAGATATGGTGGAAGTGGTGAACTGGAAGACTTACAACAGTGGCTGAATGACTTCTAAAGGCACTGCAAGAAGACATAGGATAGGGTCAAAATCTAACCTCCATGCTGAGCATAGCTTCTAGCTTTGGTTTGAGTGGTTTACAGAAACTGACAGAAGAGTTTTTAAGGCAAATGCTTGGTATTGTCTGTTGTTGTGGATGATCTTAAGCATACTCCTAACTATTGAAATGCATATCTAATATCATTTTAAAAGACATCTGGGTTCTAAAATATTTGCAAAGTTTCTAAAAACATACAGTGAAATAAAGCAATTAATAGCTGAGAAAATCTCCTATATTTAAGAATTCTTCACTCATTTATTTTTCTGTAGTTTGAAAACAGAAATTAATCACTGGTTTAATCAGTTAGTGATATTGAAACAGTTGGACTTCTATGACCAGTCAAATCATGAATAGTCCAAATGAACATTCTATGAAGGTCTTTGGTCTCAAATAAAAATAATTTATTTAATAAACAAATAAGAAAAAAATTACTGCCTCTTAATTTCTCAATGTGGTCATCTCTTTTTATCAGCTCCGTTTCTTTAATTCATAAAATCACAGAATATCCTTTGTTGGAAGGGACCCATACAGATCATTGAGTCCAACTCCCTTACATCCTCACATCCTCACAGGATTACCTAAAATTAGACCATATTACTAAGATCATGATCCAGATGTTCCTTGAACTCCAACAGCACTTGTGCCATGACTCTTTCACTGGGGAGCCTGTTCCAGTGACCAAACATCCTTTCAGTGCAGAATCTTTTCCTAACATCCAACCTGGACTTCCACTGACACAATTTCTTTCTATTTCCTTGTTTCCTATGGTTGGTCTCCAGAGAGAGGAGATAAGCACCTCCTCTTCTACTGCCCAACTTGAGGAGGTGGTAGACTGTGATGAGGTCATCCCTCAGCCTTCACTTCTCCAAGCTGAAAAAACCAAGTGACCTCAGCTGCCCCTTGAAAGTCTTGCCTTCGAGGCATTCACCGTCTTGGTTGCCCTCTTCTGGACACACTCTAATAGTTTGATTTTCTTCTTATATTGAGACACTCAAAATTGCACACACTACTTTAGGTGCTTGCCACATCACTGCAGAGCAGAACGTGACAATCACCTCCTTCAACTGGCTGACAATGCTGTGCTTGATACACCCCAGGACACTGTTGGCCCTCCTGGCTGCCAGGACACACTGCTTACTCTTATTCAGTTTGTCATCAATCTAAAAACATCAATTTCCACAGGGCTGCTTTCCAGGCTTTTATCTCTCTATTTGCATATAAAACCAGGATTACCCATCCTGTGACCCTTGTTCTAGATATGGTTGATATCCAGATCTCTCTTTAAGGCCATTCTGCTCTCAAGGCTGTCCACAGTTCTCTCTAATTTAGTATAATTGACAAACTCATTTATTGTACATTCAAGTTATTTTGACCAGAAAAAAAAAGCTTTCATACATGACTAACAAAAACAGTGATAATTCAAGAAATGGTAATGAAGTCTGCTTAAATATATATAATACCTCTTATTATTAATTATGTGGATTATTGCTGTGACTAGGAAATAAGTAACAGGAAACTCCAGATTTGGTTGGCCAAACATGGAGTAGTGTTACCTTGAAGAACATGCAGTATTAACAGATGAGGTGGATGTAAGAATAGAGACAATCAAGTCATCTGAACTGTATGCTGTCAGCAAATGTTTTTCTAGGTTTTTGGTGGAGGTATGAGCCCAGGTAGGAGGCAAATAAGTTAATTAACTAGAAAGGAATAAAAATTCTGTCAGCAGCAGAGAGGTAAAGGGGTGAAAAGAGATACAGTGGGAGAGAGAGAGAGAGGCTCAAAGTATGCTCTAGGCTCTTCCTTTCACTAGGTCAGATATTTGCCTCTGCTGGAGATTATGCAGATCATAATTAATTCATGACACAATTGAAACTGTTTTGTTGGCTTAAGTTTAGAATTTAGAGCTATTCACCACTTAAAAAAACACACAATAGAGTAAATACTACTTAATTGTTTCTGTAATTAGTCTGCTTATCATTCAGCCAATGATGACAGTTTTCACTTCCTGTCAAAAAAGAATAAAGCACTCTCAAACAGTCAGAAAGTGACTGGCTGTTACTTTTAGGTGGCATCCCATACCACCAAATTTTGGATGGTATACTGCACCAGTTGCCAGAAAACAGTATTACTTAACTCTTAATATATGTCAGCATTCTTGTCTGAAATGCTCCGAAACCCCTCCACTCACAAGCGCCTCTTTTACCACATGAAAATATTAGTAATTGAAAATGTTAATTAATGACTATTTTTACTTTTAAAAGTTATATTTGCATCTCCCTAACTTGTGGCACAATCCATTATTTTTTTAAGTTAGTAATGTATCTACTTTTTTTTCCATGGATATATTCCAGTTGAACCCTTGGTTTCATTTTTTCTTTTCTTTATTTTCCTCTTTTTTTTTTCTTTTTTTTTTGTTTTAATCTCTTGACACAAATATCTATATAGTTATGTTTAAAATTCAAACTATGTACTATGGTACTATATACATTCGTTTCAAATATGATGTTCAAAGCTTTCTCTACTGGTCTAAAGACATGGTACCTCTCCAAAAGTGGAATTGCAAGAGAATAATGAATATAGGCTAAACACAGATCCTCAGAAGTGGGGATTTTGGAGATACTACACCAGAACAACCTGATCTTGTCCTTAAAGGAGCACTTACAGATAAAGGCCAAATATATGGCAGAAAGGAAGCCAATGTGTAATGCTCACTATAGCCTGTCAATTTTACTCTGAATGGTGTTGGAAATCTGATTCTAAATCCTTGACCAGCTTCAAGTGGATCAACCGGACAATTTTCCTTCATCACCTCACTTTCATCTTTTCACTGGAAGTTTTCTGCCCTACTGCATAATTGCTTGCTCAACTCTGCAATAACTGCAAAAAGTCTACCTTCTTAGAAACAGAGACTTTGGAGGATGTTTCATAATTAAGGACATTTGGTCTATGAATTTTTTCATGACCCGTAAATAAGGTAGGTATAATACAGGTACTAGGGGACAGAGGTTTTTTTCCCTCAAGGAAATTAATTATTTCAATTTTTATTTTCCTCCTGAATTAGAATGACATAGCAAAGCACTGAAATCTTAAAATACTTTGCTTTGAGCAACATGTTAGTTTTCTTTTTTATAGTCATATCTGCTAACGTACTACAGTCAAATAATTGTGGGCCAACTGTCTAAGGTATCCTGGTCAGAAGGATGGTGCATGCATGTATAGTGAGGTGCACAGAAGTAACAGCTGTTTGTCTGGGGTATCCAGCTGCTCAGCATCTCAGTCTTACTTACAATCACAGTTCCCTCAGGGATGGGTTTGGGGGCAGTGGGTGGGGTGAGGTGGGCAGAAAGATTTGTGGATAAGACTATAGCTATTAAAATGTTTTCCTTTTATTTGTCAAGCTACTGTTGGATGCTTGATTTCTTCTCATTTTTATACTAAACTGAATACCACAGGGATTTATTATAATTCCGTATGAACTATGGACTCCAAATGTAGGGCAAGCTAAATCTCTTATATTATAATCTGCCCCAGGAGCTTTAGTCATGCATTCAGAAGTTAAACTGAATCACTTTATGGCAGATATAATTAAATCAATTATTTATCTCTGTAGAAAAACTCTATGAGTGATCCTAATAAATGTTGTTATATGTTTCTATAGGGACTAACACAGGGGCAAACAAATATTGAAATACTTTTTGATTAAATTTCTGCAAATGAAAATGTCAAGAATCATATCTGTTTGTCCCAAGATAAAATATTATGTTTGAAATTATCTAAACCAAAACTGAATTTTGTGGTAAAATCAAAATTTTAACAGGTAAATTTTTTCATTATAAAAATGTTCAGCAGAAATCATCCAAAAATTCAACAATTTAATTTTGACAGTATTTGAAATCACCACAGTCTATCAACACCTTTATTGAACTACTCTGGCATTATCAATGTTAAAAAGCAAATATTAACAGAAAAACTACTCTTATGTTTCATTCTTCTCCCTTTAACATTCTTCATTCATCCTGAAATTAGGTATTATTAATGATTTTCTCTGGTCTTTACAATTAACACTGTTCCTCAAATTGTCTCAGCTCAGAAAAAGTAGGACATTTCTCATATTGTATCTCCTTGTTGATGCAAACTGGCAGAAGAGATAGCAGCCTGACTTAAACATGATGCTGTTAAATACCCAAATCTTTGGATATAAAGTAGTCAGAGTTGATATGAACATCGTGAAATCACTTGGTTTTAGAATTCCAGTGTATTATATTGTGGTAAGGAATAGCTCCTTATTGACATGCTTTTCCTATTACTTCTCTGAAATTATAACCATACAGTCTCTATTAACATTGTCATATCACAACTGCCATATTACAGTATTAGCATAAAAGTAGAAATTGCTGAAAAGTAAAGTAATTGTGCTTGAAATTTAAGAAGGGAGATTGGTTTATGAAAGTCAATGGAGAGGGACTACAATTAAAAATGGTGATACAGACAATTAACACATAGTAGAGACAGCGAAAGTGGAACCTATGCATATGCAACAATATACAGATCTGTCTCAGCACTAGCTCCAAATATTCAGTCAGGCAACACAGAAGAAAGAAGGAAATTGAACTAGAAAGTAAAGGGGGAAAGATGGAAGTATGACAGGAGAAATAGATAAGAGATGTGGTAGTGTAAGAAACTAAGCATAAGTTTGAGGAAGAATTAGTGAATGAAGAGGAGATGGCTCTTTGAATCATTGGCTCTTTGAATCTGATGGCTCTCAGAATCATTGAATTACTTACTATTCAAGAATATTTAATATTCCAAACTTTATTGCCTTCCTGATTTTTTAAATCCTATATCTACATTCAATTCCTTTCATGTTGCTACTCATATTCTAAATAACAAGGCTTTCTTATCCTTTGAAGAAACAGCAGAGCACAGTACATAAGCTATCATTGTGTGAGGATTATGATAAGAGTTTGACTTGATTTATGAAAAAATAATGTTGGTGGGTTTTTTGTTTTGTTTTGTTGATTTTGGGCAGTTTTCTTTTTTTTTTTCTTTTTTACCCCAAAGACAGGTAGAGAGCTCTAAGAGAAACATAGATAAGGACCCAGAGTCAGCAGGATAATGAACTACTTTCTATGAGTCTTTGACAGTTTGAGGTACACACTAGAGATTTTCCATGCAGGATACTTTAAAACTCTTGTACATTGTACCATCTGCCCTAGAGTTCTATTTCCAGATCACTTCTTGATCTTGCAATGATCAGCAATGAA
This sequence comes from Campylorhamphus procurvoides, assembly GCA_013396655.1. Lineage (NCBI taxonomy): Eukaryota > Metazoa > Chordata > Aves > Passeriformes > Dendrocolaptidae > Campylorhamphus > Campylorhamphus procurvoides. The sequence continues at coordinate 430,978 of WBMV01004632.1, forward strand.
CTTGTAGTATCACTATATAAAAATAGTAGTTATATTTTAGCTCTTTCTTTTGCAACAGAGAGAGCTGGTTACAAGAATATGTATACTCACATATACAGCTGTTTCCTTTTAGTGGCCTCCACACTACAGCTTAATTGATCCTATAAAGAAAGGACTTTGTTTTTCAGCCTTAACAGGTGTAGAAATCTTCTACAGAAGTAGTCTCAGTAGAAAAAAATTATTTTCAAGGCTCTAAAGCCTTCTTTCCAAAAAGACAAGAAGAATCTTTTGTAGGAGACTGATCACAAGTATTCAATTATCTCTTTTGTGTTTTAAGCTTTTTAAGTCAGAAGCTTAATAAGACCAAGGGTTCTTTAGTTTTGGCACTTTTTTTTTTCCTCCTTCCTCATAAGAGCAATTTAGCTATCATCATCATCATGGCCAGGGTTCACGAACGAAGATTTGCAATAGCTCTACCCACACTTGCTAAAACCACTTTAACTGGTGGCTAAAAAGGCCAGTGTGAGATAGGCAAGTCTGATTGCAAAAGGCCCAGTGGAAAGTCTCCATCGGCACTACTGGTGAGGCACATTTCTTCCTGCATTGCCTTTTTTCCTCCAGACTGATTCTGTGTGTGTTCTCAAAGGAGGCAGCAGCGTTATGAATGGTGTGTCTCCATTTGTCCCGATTGGAGGCCAGGGTGGACCACTAATGGTGGTCAATATGGCCAAGGCTGAGGTGTTGTTTCAGGGAGTCCTTGTATCTCCTCTTTGGGCCTCCTCTCTTGCAACAGCCGGTGGCGAGTTCCCCATAGAGCACAATCTGAGGGAGGCAGTGATCTTCCATCCTGGAGACATGCCCTGCCCAGTGCAGCTGCATTTTCAGCAGCATGGCCTCGATGCTGGTGATCTCTGCCTGTTCCAGAACAGACACATTAGTGACGTACTCAGACCAGTGGATGTTTAGGATTGTATGGAGGCAGCGCTGATGGAAGCGCTCGAGGAGTTGCGGGTTGTGGCGGTGGATGACCCACGATTCAGACCTATACTTAAAATGCATGTATACAGGTAGGCATAGATACCTCTTTCCTTAGCTTTCTTTCCCAAGTAATTAAAACCAAGATCAACAAATTTGAACTGCAGAATATGATGGTTCTTTGCTTTCTAACTTGTAGACTGAATGGCTTTCAAGATTTTTTAAGTTTCGCAACTAAATAAGCAAAGGAGAAGCATTTAGTTCACCTTTGTATTACTCTGACAGAATGTCTCTTTGGTCTTTAGCCAGATTGGAGCTGCATATGATTACACAGTGTTTCTTGCTGAGCAAGAGCTAACTGCATCGGATAAAATTATCAGGCATCAGCCCAGGGCAAGTGAAAGGTACATTTCACATCATGCTTAACTAAATTTTAGGGATCATTAGTACAGACTGTTGTCAATGACAACACTTCATAAAGATTCAAAAGTAATTGATGTTCCTGTAGAAGCTGTTTTACTCAAAGGCCTGGGAATTCTACAGAAACAAACTTGCCCTTGATAAAGTTCATCCACCAAATCTCTACTATTGGCTATTTTAGAGTCAGGAGAGAGGGTTAACAGCATTTTTTACATCAACATGGTCATTTCTATAGTATGTTCCATGGTCACAAACTGGTGTGCAAAATAAATTCTTCCACTTTCTAATATGTGTGGTCTCTTGATGATCATTCTAAACAGAATGGGCTTGGTACAGTTTACAGAATATTTGAGTAACCCTAGCATTCCCAGGTTGCACTATCACCACATTTGCTCATAATATTAAAATATGCATTCTCCTAAATTTTCAGGGACAGTTATTTTTCATATAGAGCATTTTATCTTTTGTCTTTTGAAAGGCCAGCTGTCTATGAGTTTCAGATGACCCCTTTACATATAGCAAGAATATTATAGGACTATAAAGGCTTGAATGCACTGCTTTTTGCTGTCCTGTAAAAAAATGATCCTTTCAGTACACTGACACAGTATTCTTTTACCGTGCATAATTTTACACTTATCATTTGCATCATTAAATCTTAACATTCATACAAATGCATTATTTAATACAAGATTTTTCACATATATAATGTTTCTATTTGATTCAAAGAAACTTTAGACTTCAGATGCAGAATAAGCATATTTTAATTCTTTGGCAATTCAGACCTACTTTGACCTATTGGCAACACTCCTCCTAATGCAGCCCACAATACCACTGGACTTTATTGCCACAGGGTTCATTGCTGGCTCATGTTCTAGTTGCTCACTGGAATTTCGAGGTCTTTTACTGCAAAGTTGCTTTCCAGCCATGTGGCCCCCAGCATATATTTATACACAGGTTTTTTCACCACTTGGTGCAGGACTTTGCACTTGTATTTCTCCAGCCAGTGCAAGTCCTTCTGGATGAAAGCATGACCCTCTGAGGTCTCTGATGTTCCTCCTAATTTCATGTCATTGACAAACTTGCTGAAGGTACATGCTGCCCCATTATTCAGATTGTTAGTGGAAATACTAAACAGAATTTGACAGAATATTGACCCCTGAGGTAAACTGCAAGTGTCTTTGATTGCTCTCCCCTCATGATCCTGAATTCCACTGTCTCATGCTTATTGCAACCAAGGATACCTTTGATCTTCACATCCCAAATGAGCCCTTCATTGCTTCTGAGTTTGAGGCCACCTCTTCTTGTTCGCTCCTGTATCACCTGGGTGAGGAAGTTGTCATTGATGCACTTCGGGAGCCTCCTGGTTTGTTTATGCCCTGCTATGCTGTCCCTTTAGAAAATAGCAGGTTGGTTGAAGTCCTCCATGAGGCCAAGGGCCTGCAGATGTGAGAATGCTCCTATCTGCTATGTACTGGGTATATATATATCCACTTGATCCTTCCGGTCAGGCAGCTTCAATCAGACACTCATTACTCTTTAATCTTCATCCATCAGCTTTTAGCTGGCTCTTTACCATCTCCAGACAGAGCTCCATATATTCTGTCTACATAAAGATCTAATCCCCCTTCTTGTTTCCCCATCTTGTCTTTCCTAAAAGGCCTCCATTAAACACTTCAGTGAAGGAATTCATGACATCACATCTCTGTGATCCCAACAGGATCATAGCCTAGGAACTGTACACATATCTCTAAATTATGTTTATGCCTCGTTGTGAGCATGTATGTGCACATCAAAGTGTTTCAAGACAACATTCATTGTACTATATATCCTTATAAAAGCCCAGCTACCTTCACAGTAATCTGATAAGACTGATGCTTGATTTTTATTGGTGTTGCTGAAGCACCATTATTTAACTTAGTAAAGTTTGACATTTTTATAACATTTTGTTAATGAATACGTCCAGTGCAGGTAACTTGGTTTGCAAGCTTCGGTACAAGCTGCAGGTTGAGCTTTGGGCGGCAAGAACCCAAGGCAAAAGGCTGAGAAATGTCAACCCTTTGGACAATAACGGGGCCAGGGACCTGTTGTGCCAGCCAGGTGACTGGACACTCAGAGACACAGCAGGGGCAAATCACCTCCAGAACTTTTAGTGCTTAGACTGTGAAGGTATAAAAGCCCAGGGTTTCCTTTGTTTTCTTTGCCTCCTTGGAGGCACTAACTTGAGCTGTTATTTTGTTATTTATTTATTGCACCAAAATTAATTTGTTTTAANTTCAGATGACCCCTTTACATATAGCAAGAATATTATAGGACTATAAAGGCTTGAATGCACTGCTTTTTGCTGTCCTGTAAAAAAATGATCCTTTCAGTACACTGACACAGTATTCTTTTACCGTGCATAATTTTACACTTATCATTTGCATCATTAAATCTTAACATTCATACAAATGCATTATTTAATACAAGATTTTTCACATATATAATGTTTCTATTTGATTCAAAGAAACTTTAGACTTCAGATGCAGAATAAGCATATTTTAATTCTTTGGCAATTCAGACCTACTTTGACCTATTGGCAACACTCCTCCTAATGCAGCCCACAATACCACTGGACTTTATTGCCACAGGGTTCATTGCTGGCTCATGTTCTAGTTGCTCACTGGAATTTCGAGGTCTTTTACTGCAAAGTTGCTTTCCAGCCATGTGGCCCCCAGCATATATTTATACACAGGTTTTTTCACCACTTGGTGCAGGACTTTGCACTTGTATTTCTCCAGCCAGTGCAAGTCCTTCTGGATGAAAGCATGACCCTCTGAGGTCTCTGATGTTCCTCCTAATTTCATGTCATTGACAAACTTGCTGAAGGTACATGCTGCCCCATTATTCAGATTGTTAGTGGAAATACTAAACAGAATTTGACAGAATATTGACCCCTGAGGTAAACTGCAAGTGTCTTTGATTGCTCTCCCCTCATGATCCTGAATTCCACTGTCTCATGCTTATTGCAACCAAGGATACCTTTGATCTTCACATCCCAAATGAGCCCTTCATTGCTTCTGAGTTTGAGGCCACCTCTTCTTGTTCGCTCCTGTATCACCTGGGTGAGGAAGTTGTCATTGATGCACTTCGGGAGCCTCCTGGTTTGTTTATGCCCTGCTATGCTGTCCCTTTAGAAAATAGCAGGTTGGTTGAAGTCCTCCATGAGGCCAAGGGCCTGCAGATGTGAGAATGCTCCTATCTGCTATGTACTGGGTATATATATATCCACTTGATCCTTCCGGTCAGGCAGCTTCAATCAGACACTCATTACTCTTTAATCTTCATCCATCAGCTTTTAGCTGGCTCTTTACCATCTCCAGACAGAGCTCCATATATTCTGTCTACATAAAGATCTAATCCCCCTTCTTGTTTCCCCATCTTGTCTTTCCTAAAAGGCCTCCATTAAACACTTCAGTGAAGGAATTCATGACATCACATCTCTGTGATCCCAACAGGATCATAGCCTAGGAACTGTACACATATCTCTAAATTATGTTTATGCCTCGTTGTGAGCATGTATGTGCACATCAAAGTGTTTCAAGACAACATTCATTGTACTATATATCCTTATAAAAGCCCAGCTACCTTCACAGTAATCTGATAAGACTGATGCTTGATTTTTATTGGTGTTGCTGAAGCACCATTATTTAACTTAGTAAAGTTTGACATTTTTATAACATTTTGTTAATGAATACGTCCAGTGCAGGTAACTTGGTTTGCAAGCTTCGGTACAAGCTGCAGGTTGAGCTTTGGGCGGCAAGAACCCAAGGCAAAAGGCTGAGAAATGTCAACCCTTTGGACAATAACGGGGCCAGGGACCTGTTGTGCCAGCCAGGTGACTGGACACTCAGAGACACAGCAGGGGCAAATCACCTCCAGAACTTTTAGTGCTTAGACTGTGAAGGTATAAAAGCCCAGGGTTTCCTTTGTTTTCTTTGCCTCCTTGGAGGCACTAACTTGAGCTGTTATTTTGTTATTTATTTATTGCACCAAAATTAATTTGTTTTAAGGATTCAGACATCTGAAACTCTGCTGTGGGAAACCTGAGGTCAAGCAGGTAAGAAAACATTGTCTGACTGTATGGGTGTTAAGGAGGGGGGGGCATAGCTGGAAAGGGGCCTTGATCCTATCTCAGGTGGTGTGACTACCAGAGTGGGTCCTGGATAGTCAGACAAGGAAGTTTCCGTAACAGTTTTATCTTCCCCCATAAACTTTTTCTGTTTTCAACTATTGTTAACCTGTTTTTGAATTCCTTTTCCATGAAAAGGCGCTTATGTTTAAGTACAATGCAGCAAAGAACAACCCATTCTAGTGCCAAGACAACATGGAAAGGTAAGATGTGACCAAGAACTTAGAGGTTTAAAAACATTTACTACCACATAAAAACCCACCTTAAATTTTGCTTTTTTTTTAAAAAAAAAAAAAGACATGATCTCCATCTTTTATCACTGAAAACTGTCAGTCACACATCAATAGAAACAGGCAGAGACTTCCTAGGCCTGTAATATTCTATGGCATAAGGCAGAAGATGATCATATTCACATTGAATGCTTCCTTTAGCAATTTTGCTCTGTAATACTCCTCACGTGTCTCAGTAGTGCTCATAGATTAATCTGATTTTGCTGGTATAAAGTGATACAAAGATACGTAGTTTTATTTATTAGATACAAGAACACAGTTTCATTTATTGTTCTCATTCCTGTGTGGTCTTTTTAAAAGACTGATCCTTCTTGGAAGGATGTTGAAACATTTTCTCATAACTTCACACTTTCCTTGAGAGTTTTGACCCCAAAAATCTCAGGATCAGGTTACCTTGCAGCCCTTGTTGTTCTGGATACCATGAGATATGGCTGTACATGGAAATCTTCTCTGCCATCATCAGATGAGAAGGTTGCAGCCATTTCCCTGACTCTGAGTTTAGGTGCTGTGATGTTGTATTCCTCATTAATTAGCTATTAGGCAGGTCTAGTTGACTCTGCGTAGGCATGAAAGCAGTGTTTGTAAAGCAATACAATTTTTTCCATGCATAATGGTCTGCCTTAGCAATCAAAATCTGTGATCACATTTCTTCTCATTTTGAAGTCTTATTGGGAGATTTTTCAGGTATTAGAATTCCACTTTCAGACTTCTCTGTGGTCTGGTTTAAGCTACTTTTGGGATTATCTCTTCTGTGAAATCCTGAATGCTGACAACAGGTACATTCAAATGGAAAAGAAATTTCATCTGCCTCAGGAATAAATCCCATATGTATTCAAAAGACAGATTTCTCTGAGCCTATCAATCAGCAAGTCATGTAGGAAAGAATTCATACATCACTAAATAAACATGATGACTTTCTCTGTTCTGAAAATATTGACAATGAATATTTAATATATAATGAAATAACAGAAAAATAGTTGTCTGGCATGATTTATACACATGCAACCAGAACCTTTCCCAGAAAGAAAATTGAGTTATACACTGGTATTATAGTGTTTGGTTTTAGAGTGACACTTAGATATAACATGTACCTATGTCTTTTGGAAACATATGGAAAAAGCAAAATTATGGGAAAGTGAGAAACAAGCCTTGTGTTGCTTTCTTCTCATTTTAGACTCAAAAGATACTATAGTAAAGAACTGTAGACAGCCAGTGCACCTTCACTAATAGCGTTTTGTATAATCTTCCTGCTCATCCCCCCCCTCTCAGTTTGCTGAAGTTTCATGGTGGAGGAGGGGGTGGTTCTCCATCAAGTTGAGAGAAAGAAAGGGATCACCAAGAGTTCATAGAAACTTCAGTTTCATAAAATAAAGCAGTCATCTAAAAATATCTTTCTTGCATTATATGCTTTTTACTGATATTTCTGTTTCCTTCATATTCTAGGAGAGCATTTTGTTTATCACTGGCTTACACACTGTTCTGAAAAGAAGACAGAAGGCCAAAAGATCACCAGAATATTTCTGCTTTTAAGGAAAAAATTTGTTCTGGAGTATCAGACGTGTGCATAAGACAATTCACACCACCATTTTTTTTTCCCCCTGGAAGAGCTTTGCATCTCTGTCTATCTCAGAAACAAAAAAATGTTCATGTGTGCATGAATGCAGTGATATTACATTTAATAGAATCATAGTTTCTCCATGGACACCCCTTTGTCATGGGGGAGAAACTTGTGCACCCTTATGAGGTTGTGAGCTGTGCTAGTGGTGGTACATGCCTCTGGTAGCGTCTCCCATGCTAGTCAGGTCTCAACTGAAGGGTCAGACAAAGTGTGTCCACGGGCAGGATGGGCTTGCTAGCCCCACAGAAACCATCCTAGGAGAAGGACAATTTTAACTCCAAACCCAGGCAGATGGAGCTCACTTAGCCCTGTAAGGCCATTCCTCTAAGAGAAGGACACTCTAACCAAACCTACGTCCTGAGGACTTCGCTGTCACTGTCCAAGCTCCCTTGGCCCTGGCAGAAGAACCTTAGGAGTAAAGGGTGGGGCCAGTTCTGTGCACGCTGCTCCTCACCTAAAAAAATGCATTGCGCAGGCTCTAGGGATCCTCCCACACTCGCAAAGCCCTGTAGTGACAGGTGAGGGACGAAACAGCAGGTGAGAAGGTGCACTGGAAGCTGCAGCCCCAACCCTTCATGCAGGTTGTTCAGTACACTGGTCTCTTGAGACCGACCCGGAGATGACAGTCTGGTTCAGCAGCATTCTGAATGACCAAGCAGCCTTTTTTCAAGGAGAGCACTGCTTGCTCCACATGGAGAGGGGCCTAGAAAAGGTGGCTTAACCAAAGCTCATCTCCACCCTTCACCCGGTTGGCTTGCCATGGCCAACGGGCGTCTTCCTTGCAGTCAAACAAACAAAAGCCCAAAAAGACAAAGGTATACACTTGCCTCCAAGGGTGTGTCCAAATTAACAGTTGCGTGTTGGAACATCAGAACTATGCTTGATTCTGCAGATGGCGAATGTCCTGAGTGTCGCTCTGCTCTAATTGCCCACGAACTGTCATGACTCAACATCGACATTGCTGTCCTCAGTGAAGTTCGCCTCCATGAGGTAGGCAGCCTTAAAGAACAGGATACTCTATTGGTCAGGCAAACCCAAAACTGAAAGTCACCTTTCAGGAGTTGGTTTCATGACTAGCAACTCCATTGACTCCAAAATTGAAAATTTGCCAGCAGGTCATTCTGATCACATTATCTCCTTATGCCTCCCACTACAAAGCAAGTAACATGTTGTTCTCTTTAGCGTATGTTCCCCAACTCTCCAAGCTTATCCTGCTGAAAAAGACAAATTCTACACCGACCTGTGCCACCTTACCCAAAAGGTTCCTGCAGATGACAAGATCATAATCCTTGGTGAATTCAACGCCAGAGTAGGAAAGAACTATGAAGCCTGGAAAGGAGTACTAGGAAAGCATGGTGTTGGAAACTGCAACAACAACGGATGCCTGCTCCTAGAGTTTTGTGCAGATCAACAGCTCACCATCACCAACACTATCTTTCAGCAGAAAGACAGCCTGAAGACAACCTGGATGCATCCTTGATCCAAGCATTGGCACCTCATTGACTATGTCCTAGTGCAACAGAGAAATGTTCATGATGTCTGTCATACCCAAGTGATGCCTAGTGCAGAATGTCAAACAGACCACCGCCTTGTGCCTTGCAAACAACCTCCACTTTAAACTCAAACCTAAAAGGGTTGGCATTCCGAGGAGGAGCCTCAATGTTAACAATCTTCAATCAGCCACAGTGAGAGACAGCTTCCAGGTAAACCTTCAAACTAGACTTGAAGATCATCCCATAGATCCCTGTCCTGAAGCGCTTTGGCAGCTTATTAAAAATAGCATCCTGCAGTCCTCTGAAGAATCCTTAGGGTTCTCCTCCAAGAAAAACAAAGACTGGTTTGATGAAAACAATCACGAAATCTAGGAATTGCTGGCAAAAAAAAGAACTGGTCACCAAGCACACCTCGCTAAGCTATCTTGGCATGTAAGAAAAGCAGCCTTTCGCCTTGCATGCAGTAAGCTCCAACAGAAACTTCGAGACATTCAGAACAAGTGGTGGATCAACCTAGCAGAAAATCGACCAACCCAACTATGCGCAGACTTGGGTGACCACAGAGGATTCTATGAGGCTCTGAAAGCAGTGTACAGACCCACACACCAGGTTCTAAACCCCCTACTCAGTGCAGATGGCCAAATGTTTCTCACAGATAAAACCTCCATCCTGAATCGATGGTCTGAACATTTTCAGACTCTATTCAGTGCCAACCATGTAGTCCAAGACTCAGCAATTCAACACATTACACAACAACTGGTGAAAAATGAATCGGATCTAGCCCCTACTATGGAAGAGATTCTTAAGGCCATACAGCAGGTAAAAACTGACAGGGCAGCTGGGGTTGATGGAATCCCCCCTGAAGTTTGGAAGCATGGAGACCAAGCACTCCATTCTAAGTTTCACGAGCTCATTGTGCATTGCTGGGAACAAGGCGAACTGCCATCAGATATCCGTGATGCAGTCATCATCACCCTGTACAAGAAGAAAGAAGAAAAATCAGACTGCTCAAATTACCAAGATATTACATTGCTCTCCATTGCTGGTACAATTCTTGCAAGAATTCTTTTGATCAGATTAGTACCCGCTACTGCAGAAGAACTTCTACCTGAAAGCCAATGTAGTTTCAGAGCCAACAGGAGTACAGCAGACATGTTATTTGTTCTCAGACAACTGCAAGAGAAGTGTAGGGAACAGAACAAAGGACTCTATGTAACTTTC